>JAJOOR010007012.1:0-73311 GCA_036250505.1 Solanum acaule | reverse complement strand
ATTGCTTTATTGCTTTGTTCAGTTATATGTTATTTCAGCTTTACTCTATCTTGCATGCTCAGTACCTTTCAAGTACTGACGCATACGTGCGCTACATCTTCTCGTGATGTAGGTTCAGGTTCTCAGCATCCAGATCACGCTTAGATCAGTTCACGATCTCCAGTTCAGTAGCATCAGTGGTGAGTCCTCATTCTTCGAGGCCTAGTGACATGTTTATCTTTATCACTTTTAGTCTTTAGTTTCAGTTTTGCTAGACCTAGTTGGGGCATGTCCCAACATTTCTAGTCAGTTTAGAGGCTTATTTCAGACATAGTTAGATTCAGCTTAGTATTTTGATTTTGATATTTCTTTTGTATTAAACTCTTAGATTGATATATTCAGTTATAGTATATAGGTATTCCCCATCTTTTCAGATTTATTTATGATTTAGCCTCTGCATCAATTTATTATCTTTAGTATGCTCATGATCATGCCAGCAGGGTTAGCTTGGGATCACTTGTGGTCCTAGGTCCCGTGTCCGTGTCTCGGGGGTAGCTCGAGGCGTGACAAATGAGGTAATGAATGAGAAAAGAATTAACAACAGAGATTTAATGGATGCTATATAATAGTCTAATATCAATTAGTGCAAGGGTGAAAACTAAGCAATACATTGATGTGATGTATAATCTGAGGTAAAGGTAAGGGTTAGTAAACTATACAGTCATAGCTAGACCAAGGTGCGTAGTCAAATTCCCTATTTGGAGGACCAATCACTTAGGGATACCTATCTTACAAACTTTGCATATAAAACACTAGGAAATGATTACTATTATTAGGATTACCGCGTTAATAGCTTACGGGGAACACATCACCCTAGTTTCTCTCTCATATCGATAAACTTGAAGTTTGAATCTTGCTCACTTGTTACTTCAACAACAATCAATTATTTTTTTTACGATTCCCCCCTCCCTTTTATATACTTGTCTCGGAAATAAGTTGACTAAACAAATATAATAGTGAGTTAAGTTTAACTCTGAACTGTATTCCTCGTGGGATTGACCCCAACTTACAAGTTGTGTTCTTTGTTTGACGACAACCACTTATACTTCTTTAGTAGAGGTGTAATTTAAACGTATCACCTAATGACTTTTTATTGATGCATGGAGTTTTTCATGTCTCCTTGTTGAAGAAATGCATTGTAGATCAAACATCCTTAGTTCCCTTAGAATGTTTGGGAGTTAAAGATAACTTTTTTTATGAGGAAGTTCTGGTTGAGATTTTAGACAGACAAGTTAAGAAGTTGAGAATCAAAGAGGTTGCTTCCGTAAATATTTTACGGAGGAATTAGTTAGTTGAGGGTGCTACTTGGGAGGCCAAGGCCGATATGATGTCCCGTTATCCTCATCTCTTTCTTCTTTCCGTACTCTAGCTTGAGGTATTCAGTTCCTTAAGGTTTACTCTTTTAGTTTTCATGTGTGTTTGATATTTCCGTGATTCCTATGTTTGTTCATGAAAAACTTGATATTTGAGAAAAAGAGTTAGCCAGATGAATTTCTTTATATTTATATGCATTTGAGTATGAACTACATATAGACTTCATGAAATGATGTTATGAACACACTTTAGCTTGGAGTTTATGTTTCCTCCTCGGATATGTGCATTTATGTGATTGCATTAATTTTTGGCCGCTAGGTCTAGTTCCTACCCTCTTTTTGATGATTTGGAATTCATTCAGGGACAAATGTTCCCAAGGGGGAGATAATGTAACACCTCAGATTAGAGAAAGGCTAGAAAAAGGTTAAGCAGGATGTTCAAGGACTTCAAAGTTGACCATGGAACCCTTCTCGGATCCCTAGACAGTCCATGAAGGGGACAACTATAACACCTCGGAATTAAGAAGTCTAGAAAAGGGTCCAAGTTGGAGGTCACCAACCCATAACTGAGCCATGGCACCATTCATGGAACCGTTGATGGCCGTGAAGGGCATCAAACCTAGTGGTGGTGCTCGTAGAGCCTTCCAGTACTTAGCCAAGAGCAGCTCCCCTACCACGAGCCCTTAGACGGCTCGTGGTAAGCCTCACGCACCGTAGTGGTGGCCGTGGAGGGGTGGCAAAACCCAACCCAAGGTCAGCCCCTTCTCACAAACCTTTAGATGGGTCATGAAGGGGCAGATGACTCGTGAAGCAGGTCGTGAGTTGGGACAAGGGTTCAAGGGGCCTTCCTAAGCAATCTATCTAGGGTCACGACTTTCAAGATGACTCGTCAACCCTGAGACGGCCTCCATCTGGGTTCACGTCAGTTGTAAGTCAGAGATAGTTAGGTCTTTTCCTAATTATTTAAACCTATTCAAGTTATTCTCTAAAAATTACAAAACAAGAACATGTTTTCCTCTCCAAAATATTTCTCTCTAGAAAGCCTAATGAAGAAAGGTCCCAACTAGGGTTTGCAAGTCAAGTCTCCAATTCCACAATTGATGTTATTAAATTGGCATTGAGGTATGATAGTTTTTATCCATGGAGCCCTTTCCTCTATGGAATTCCCAAATTCTACAATTTTTAATGTTTGAAATCCAATTGAGTTAGAATTTTCTTCTATATTATAGGTTTTCTTGATATTAAATTATTTGATTGTATTATGATATATCAGGCATGAATTGAGATTATTACATGATTTTATAATGAATCCTCATGAACCCGTGCTTAACCCAGATTTTCTAGATATTGATGTATTGAAAGTGAGTTTGAAATTACGCATATTCTGATGAAGTTGATGAAAATGTTTTAAGGATGCTTTGAGAGTGAAGCATCAATATTGTTGTTGTTGTTGTTGTTGTTTTTGTTGTTGTTGTGTTGCTGAAAGGATTTCTCATAAAAACATTGCAACACCCCAAAAACCAGTAGACCAAACTATAGCCTCAATCCAGGGTTCTAAGGTTTGATGTATGTGTTTAGAGTCGTAGATAAGACTTTCCGTACTTTGAACGAGGGGCATAGTAGTTGAACGTCAAGATATGTGTTAGACCCCATAGTTTAGAAGACTATCTATGGAATGGTATAGGGTTGCAAGGGCCAAAACTATCAAGTTAGAGTGAAAGAGAACTTGTTCTCCAAGGTGCCTAGTTGGCGATTGGGCATCTTGATCGCCCAAATCACTTGGCGATGCACCAAAGGGAAACTAAGGTTGCCTAGTGGGCTGTCCATTTGTCCTTGATTCTAGAACAAAGGGCGAGCTAAGTCATAGCTCGCCAACCTACTTGGCGAATCGCCCATTGGCCCCCAAGATCGCCTAAGTGAACTGCCCCATTATGGACCTTGCAGGAAACTTGGGCGAGCCAAGGGTCCACTTGGTGAGTTACCTAGAGCCCTTGGCGAGCCATGGGGGTGCAAAGAGCGAGGTAAGTCATGAAGCTTTTTAAATTTTAAGTTAAAATGTTAAGGGTCCTTAGTTCTTTACCAAAGTTGACCCTACATTATTCTATTCCTTTCCAAGCAACTATATAATCTTATTATACCTAAGTTTGCCTCAATTAATTCATTCTCCCTAGAATTTTTAGAAAACACAACTTCATCCTCTCCTTAGAATATTTCTCTCTCTAGAAGAACCTCCATTGAAGAAGAAGATGGAGGTTGAAGCTTGGGTCAAGAACAAAGTCTATTATTGAGAGCTTGTGCTAGGACTTTGATTAAAGGTATGTTTAGCTTTTCATCTATGGGTTCTTCCAGCCATAGAGTCCCCTAGAATTTCCCCTAATTTGTGAAGAAAAACCCCAATCAAGCTAGGGTTACTTCCAATGTATGCGTTTTAGGTGTGTATAATTACAAATGGTTGGATACTACTAATATATGATTAATTTAGTGTTGAATCATGAGATTGTGAAGAATTTATGTGAATTCCTTGTGTAACCCTAGAGTTGAAGGTATCTGGGTTTATGCTTTTGGATGAGAAATTGATGATTCTTGATAGATTCTCTTGAGTTGTTAAAATATATAGAACTTATCCAAGAATGGGAGTATGAAATCATGAATTGAAGCAGGGCTATGCATGTATGATAGAACATGAAATGAAATGATTAGTTTCGGGACTTTATGTTGAATTATGTTTAGAATTGCATATGACTAAGGCTTGTGACTAGTATGTAGTGTGATCTAGACTAGTATGTTGATTGTAGAATGTAAAAGGTTAATCACCTAAAATGAATCATGCTTGTTAGAATAGAATAGACTAAGGCTGAGTCTTAAGTTTCCTTTATGGATAGTTGAATTATGTAGCTTGGGATGGTAGATCTCATGGTATCTTGGGATTGAGGAATTAAACTCTCCTAAGGTTAGCTTGAACTAGCATTGATAGGATGCTTTCATGGTAGCTTGCATTTGTAAAGGCATGGTAGCCTAGGATTGAGGATCTATACTCTCCTATGGGTAACTTGAACTATCATTGTTAGAATGCCTTCACGGTAGCTTAGGGTTGAGACACCATACTCTTCTAGGGATAGCTTAGGGTTGAGGGTTCATACTCGCCTAAGGGTAGCTTGTATCCTATTGAATGTTTTCAGGGTGTCTAGGTTGGTAAACTTGTATCCTTCCTAGGATAGCTTGGATTGCATGGTAAGGTGTTTTCCATGGTAGTAAGGTCTAGCCTAGTATGTGCTATTCTTTGATAGTCTAGAATGATAAATACAAAGTATTGAGTAAGCTAGCCTAAAGTAGTACTTAGTGTGAGTTGTAGTATTGGATGCCACTCATACATGGCAAAAGTATGACTTGAACCTACTTATGAAGTGTCCTCTTATGTGATGTATGCCTAGCCTGGATTGTTGCTATTGTTGCCTTCCATGATATGATTGACTTAAGTTTATAGTTCCTTGTCAATACAAAGTAGATCTATAGTGACACCTAGAAATGGTAAAAATGAATAGGGTGACTTCAAGATATGTTTAGTGAGTGTGTTGGATTATGGGATGCTACACATGCATTGTACAAGTGTGCCTTGAGGTTACTTAGGAGTGTAGTACTCTTATGACATGAAAACCTAAGTCTTTACCATGAAGGTGGACTATGCCCAAGAATGACCAAATAGAGGTACTTAGCTTGGATGGTGGTATGGGCCGCTATCCTTGCCCTGCATAAGTATGCTTGGAGGTGGCTTGTGAAGTAGTTCATTTTTAGTATGAAAGACTAATGGTTGAAAGATGTAATTATGAAGGTTAAGTTAAAGCTATACTATAAGTATGATTTAGCTCTTTTATTCATATAGATTGTATTATGTTGACTTGTGATGTTATGATACTTTATTGGAGTTTATGTTATTATCTCTTGTGATCATGTGTTATGTTGACTAACCAATTTGAGATGTTTTATGTTGGTATGTTAGCTTTCATACTTGGTACATTTTGTACTAACATATATTGCCTACATTTTAACCAAATATAGGGTGTGGGAGATTGAGTTGCTTTGAAGGCTAGGTTTTCAAGGATCTAGAAGGCTTGAAGATTTGGTAAGTCCTCATAGATTTGAGGACAAACCCACAATGTTCCTCTTATGTCATTTCCTATGTTTTAGAATTATTATGGGCTGCGTCCAGGACTATTATTCATGTTATGCATAGATGGTTTGAGACAAAGGTTTTATTAAAGACTTCCACTTTTATGAAATGTTTTCGATTGAATGTTTTAAAGAAAGTTTCAAATTTTCTCTACTTTTCTATGATCTTATGTTATGATGACACTAAGGGCTTCTATTAGACCCCTTCAGGGTCGAGTACACCGTGTTATGTCTAGGGGGTACCCCTGGGTCGTGACAAACTTGGTATCAAAGCAAAATGTTTAGAATGGTTCTAGGATTGTCTCAAAACACGTCTAGTAGTGTCTTATTCATCGGTGTGAGTCAGGACACATTTATGAATAGTAGGCTATGGGATGCTTAGGAAAAATGTCACTTCTTCATTCTCTTAGTCATGCCATAGAGTTTGGCTTTAGAAGGCCCTTTTTCTAATTTGTGCCTTTAGCTTTTCAGGGTATGGCTAATACTAGGGCGAATTCTAGGAGAAAAGGAGAAGAGAATGTGGACCAAGAGATTCCTCCCTAAGATCCAAATCAAGAACCTCCTTAAGTTCATAATTACCCTCCAATTGGGAATGTCACTCTAGCGAAGTTTAGGGTTTCTATGCAATTGTTGGCTCAAGAGTTGACGGTGCAAGCCAATAGAGATGTGGTGGCTCCGACGAACCCTATAAGGGGAATGCATGCTTATAGGATTAGGGAGTTCTTGAAGATGAACCCTCCAGAGTTTAGTGGCTCCAAAGTGGAGGAGGATCCAAATGGGTTCATAGATGAGGTTATAAGGCACTTGCTATCTTGGGGGTAGCTTCTAAAGAAAAAGCGGAACTAGCCACCTACCAATTGAAAGATGTTGCCCAAATTTGGTATGAACAATGGAAAGATTCTAGACCGGTAGAGGTGGGTCCTATAGAGTGGGAAACTGTTGAGTCTACTTTCCTTGATAGGTTCTTTCATCCGGAGATGAGGGAGACTAAGTTGGAGGAATTCAAATATTATAAGCAAGGCAACATGAGTGTCAATGTGTATGCCTTGAAGTTCACTCTTTTGTCTATGTATGTTCCATCTTTGGTAGCAAGTCCAAGGGATTTGATGAATAGGTTTATGACGAGGGTGTCCAATCTAGTAGAAGAAGAATGTCGTATGGCCATGCTTGTTGATCATATGGATATCTCATGCCTCATCGTTTTTGCCCAACATATAGAAGAGTCAAAACTCAAGAATAAGAGGGCTAGGAAAAAAAAGAGGTCTAGGATGGATAGTGACAAGTCTTTTCATAATGGGTCCGATGGACATGGTCGTTCTAAGAATCGACTAAAGTTTTCTGGGTAAGGGTTTGATAATGCTCCTAAGCATAAGGATGAGAGGGTATCTACTCCTAGGCCACAAGGGAGAAGTAATGAGTCCCTATGGACCACTTGTTCTAGGCGTGGTAAGAGGCATGAGGGTAAGTGTTTGGCCGGTAGATATAGTTGTTATGGATGTGGTGAGAGTGGCCACATGAAGAAAGATTGCCCAAAGGCAAAGGCCACTATTAGAGAGGGCAAGCAAGTTGCCTCTAGTGGTGGGGATGATGAGCCTCCAAAGAGGAATATGTTTTATGCTCTCCAATCTAAAGAAGATCAAGAGTGATCTCTTCATGTCCCTTCCGGTATGCGTTTCTTTCATGTTTTAGAAAATTTCCAGATTTCTTGTCTTATTGACTTGTTATGTTGGAATTGATGTTGTCCTTGCCATAAATGTTGTTTAGAAAAGCATGTGTAGGTTTACTCCCAAGGGGGAGATAGTGTACCTATTCCATAAGGTCTTTACATGATTATGTGTTGCCATAATTTCTTTGTATGAATGCTTATGAAGATATATAGGTCTTGTTGGGTATGATTTACATGCATTGTTTTGCCTCATGTTGTAGCATCTTTGAGTCAGTGTGCTTTTTTGGCTCCATGTAGTATGTCAAGCATGTTGTAGCTAGGAGATGGTAGTTCCTCCTTGAAAATGAATAGATAATGATTTTCGTACATTTTAAGTTGCTAGTCCAGAGTTGTGTCCTTTTAGAAGTGTTTAGAAAGGTCATTCGAGGACGAATGTTCCCAAGGGGGTGATATTGTAACACCCCGAAAACTAGTAGACCAAACTAAAGCCTCAAGCTAGGGTTCTAAGGTTTGATGTATGTGATTAGAGTCGTAGATGAAACTTTCCGTACTTTGAATTAGGGGCATAGTAGTTAAACATCAAGATACGTGTTAGACCCCGTAGTTTAGAAGACAATCTATGGAATGGTATAGGCTTGCAAGCGCCTAAGCTATCAAGTTAGAGTGAAACAGAACTTGTTCTCCAAGGTGCCTAGTTGGCGATTGGGCAGCTTGATCACCCAAGTCACTTGGCGATGCAACAACGGGCACCTAAGATCACCTAGTGGGCTGTCCATTTGTCCTTGATTCTAGAACAAAGGGCGAGCTAAGTCATAGCTCGCCAACCTACTTGGCGAATCGCCCATTGGCCCCCAAGATCGCCTAAGTGAACTGCCCCATTATGGACCTTGCAGGAAACTTGGGCGAGCCAAGGGTCCACTTAGCGAGTTGCCTAGAGCCCTTGGCGAGCCATGGGGGTGCAAAGAGGGAGGTAAGTCGTGATGCTTTTTAAATTTTAAGTTAAAATGTTAAGGGTCCTTAGTTCTTTATCAAAGTTGACCCTACATTATTCTATTCCTTTCCAAGCAACTATATAATCTTATTAGACCTAAGTTTGCCTCAATTAATTCATTCTCCCTAGAATTTTTAGAAAACACAACTTCATCCTCTCCTTAGAATATTTCTCTCTCTAGAAGAACCTCCATTGAAGAAGAAGATAAAGCTTGAAGCTTGGGTCAAGAACAAAGAGTATTGTTGAGAGCTTGTTCTAGGTCTTTGAGTAAAGGTATGTTTAGCTTTTCATCTATGGGTTCTTCCACCCATAGAATCCCCTAGAATTTCCCCTAATTTGTGAAGAAGAACCCCAATCAAGCTAAGGTTACTTCCAATGTATGGGTTTTAGGTGGGCATCATTCCAAATAGTTGGATACTACTCATATATGATTAATTTAGTGTTGATTCATGATATTGTGAAGAATTTATGTGAATTACTTGTTTAACCCTATAATTGAAGGTATGTGGGTTTATGCTTTTGGATGAGAAATTGATGATTCTTGATAGATTCTCTTGAGTTGTTATCATGTATAGAACTTATCCAAGAATGGTAATATGAAATCATCAATTGAATTAGGCTTATGCATGTATGATAGAACATGAACTGAAATGATTAGAGTTGGGACTTTATGTTGAATTATGCTTAGAATTGCCTATGACTATGTTTTGTGACTCGTATTTATTGTTATTTAGGCTAGTATGTTGATTGTAGAATGTGAAATGTTAATCACCTAAAATGAATCATGCTTGTTAGAATAAAATAGCTTGAGGTTGAGTCTTATGATTCCATCATGGATAGTTAAATTATGTAGCCTGGGATGGTAGATCTCATGGTAGCTAGGGATTAAGCAAATAAGCTATCCTAAGGTTATCTTGAATTAGCATTGATAGGATGCTTTCATGGTAGCTTGCATTAGTATAGGCATGGTAGCCTAGGATTGAGGATTTATACTCTCCTATGGGTAGCTTGAACTAGCAGTGTTAGAATGCCTTCATGGTAGCTTGACTTGGTTAGACCAAGATCATTTTTGTGGTAGCTTAGGATTGAGACACCATATTAACCTAAGGATAGCTTAGGGTTAAGGGTTCATGCTACCCAAAGGGTAGCTTGCATCCTATTGAATGTTTGCTTGGTGGCTAGGTTTGTATACTTGTATCGTTCCTAGGATAGCTTGGATTGCATGGTAAGGTGTTTTCCCTGGTAGTTAGGTCTAGCCTAGTATGTGATATTCTTTGATAGTCTAGAATGATAAGTAGTAAGCATTAAGTAAGCTAGCCTAAAGGAGTACTTAGTGTGAGTGGTAGTATGGGATGCCACTCATACATGGTGATTTGGTGAGTCCTCATAGCTTCGAAGACAAACCCACTATGTTCCTTTTATGTCATTTCCTATGTTTTAGACTTATTATGGGCTGTGCCCCAAGACTTTTATTCATGTTATTCAAAGATGGTTTGAGACAAAGGTTTTAATAAAGACTTCCATTTTTATGAAATGTTTTCGATTGAATGTTTTAAAGAAAGTTTCAAATTTTCCCTACTTTTCTATGATCTTATGTTATGATGACGCTAAGGGATTGTATTAGACCCCTTCGGGGTCGAGTATGCCGTGTTACGTCTAGGGGGTACCCCTGGGTCGTGACACACATAAAAGCATGACTTTGAATGGTTTTCTCACTTAAAAAGGGTTCTTAATGTTGAAAGATTATCTAACCTAAAAGGAACTTAATGTTATCGAGTTATTCTAATGTTGAGGCAAGAGGCGATTACCCATGCTCTCTAATTGAAAGACAAAATGCTATTACCCATGTAACAAGATGTAAGGACAAGAGGCGATTACACAAGTTCCTTTAAGAGCTAAGATGAATATTATTAAGAACTATTCCATGGAAGTAAAGCTTTGAACCAAGCGGACAAGTGACGATTATTCGTATCCCATAAACTATGTGCCAACATGGGATTGTCTAGAGATAGAAATTAGCTAGTGGATCTATAATAGCTAGAAGTTCCTGGTCCTTACCTTGGCAAGTAGGACAACCTTTTTCGGTGTGGTAAACACTGATTCCATGTTACGAGCTCACATGTTGTTACATGTTGTTTAAGGCTTTTTCCCACAAACAACTTATGAGGAACCAATGTTACTTCAAAGAAGTATCTCATACATGTTGAAGATGATGATTATGTCCATTAACCATGTTTTCTAACTCTTGATTTTATGTTTAGCTTAGTCATTGCATCTCATGAAGGTATCCATTTTTGAATGTTTTGAATTTTTTTTATACATGGCTATCATACTTGGTACATGCTTCTACTAAGCATACTCTTACCTATATTTTTCCCATATGTAGGGTCTGACAGTCAGGGTTCCATTTTCGTGTTTAGAGCTCTTTTAGGAGATTTCGAGCCTTGGGTGAGTCCTCATGCCTTGATGATGGACATTTATTGTTTTCAATCTTTCATTACTTTCAGTTTCAGAACATGATGTACAGGCTACGCCCAAATTGATTCATATGTACTAGATGTCTTTGAGATGATTTCTGTTTCACTATTTTAAATTTTTTTATGTTGGGACTGTCTTTAAATATCTTGTATTTATATTATCTTGTATGAAGAAAGCTAAGTGTCTTGTATGGGGCCTTTTGGGGTCATATACACAATGTTATGTCTAGGGTCTTCCATTGGTCGTGACAACCACGGTCTGTTAAGGGCCTTTTCGTAAGTTTCCAGAACCTGCCCTAGGCAGGTGTCACTCACACGGATGCCTAGAAGGCTCGTCATGAGGTTGATAGACCGTTAAATGGGTCATCAAGTAGCCTAATCAGAAGTGCTTCTCCCCTAGATGTCGTAAAAGGTCCATGGGCGTCTAAACAACCCGTGCATCTTCACACGGACCATGAAGGAGACTTTTTAGACTTAGAGTTAAGGGTCAACTTCTAAAGATCATATATTTTAGCATGAAATGAATTAGGTGTCCTGTGACATAAAATTTAAGATAATTGAGTGGTTTTTCCAAAGCCACCAAGTTTGCTTAATTCCAAGCTTGGAGTAAAACGTTGTGCCCTAAATAGTGAAGCCCTATTACGGGAGAGCATGTTGATGACCCATTTGATGGGATGTGGTGCTCTAGATGGCCCTCAAAGTCCTTCCAAAGAGTCATTTAAGCAGTTTTAAGTCAAGGTCATTCTACCCTTTTCACAATTGTTTTAACTCAATACTATTTCATTTTACTTTCTACCCAAAGACCTTTATAATGAATTTTACCCCCAAAATAACCCTATTCAATTCATTCTCTCAAAATTCCCAAAGATTGACGAAGTTCATCCTCCCAAATATTTCTCTATCTAAATTTTGAAGAAGAAGGCTAGGGTGTCAAGTCAAGTCTCAAATTTCACCATTGATTTCATGCTTCTGGCATCTAGGTATGATAGTATTCACCTATGAAGTCCTTTCCTCTATAGGGTTCCTATATTCTCCTATTTTCACAATTTGAATCTCCAATGGAAGTTAGGGTTTTAACTCAATATAATGGGTTCTTTTCAATAATGATATTTTTGATTGATTTATGTTTTTATGCATGAATTGAAGAAATTTGCATGTTTCTAAGTTGAATCACCATAAACCCATGTGAAATCCATGTTTTCTAGAATTGATCATCTGACGAAGTTTTTGAGTCATGAAAGATGACTTTACGAAGATATGCATGTTCTTTATGAAATTGATGAAAAATAATTTAAGTCTCTTTAAGAGTAAAGCATCCATGTTGTTGGTTTTGGTTTTTGTGAAAGGATTTCTCACATACACATGATTCTGAAAGGGTTTTAGAGGTTATTCTAATGAAACCTTGCTTAAATTAGCTAGTTGATGTGCTTTCCATGGATGATAAGGCAAGTGGCGATTATCCATGCCTCTTAATGATGAAAACAAGTTAGGGATATTGACTATTCCATGGGATTTACGCTTTAATCTGAGAGTATATTGAGATGGAAGATCTCCCGTAGCTAGAGGCCCAAATCCTAGTAGCAATCTCCTTATCCCATACATATGTGCCCACATAGGATGATTGTCTTAGACAATAGGTAGTGGATCCACGTAAGCTAGAAGTTCATGATATTACCTTGGCAAGTAGGGCACCCCTTTTCAGTATAAGATATATATTGGATTCCATGTTAATAGCTCTCATTATCTTAGTGTCAATTAAAGGTTAAATCTCCCGAAAAAATGAACAAAGGTTACTTCTAGATGTGTCTCACGAATGTTCTAAAGATTTTAGCTTGCATTGATCATGTTTTATTATTTATGTTTTATATTAGTTTGATCTCATGATTTAGATTGCTCATTGCATGTCACGAAAAGGTCATTTTAGCATGATTTCATACTTTTATTCATTTCTATCATATTTGGTACATTCTTGTACCAACACATACTCTTGCCTACATTTAAAAAAAATATACGGTCCGACACTCTGATTTTGTATCGCAGTGCTAGAGATCACCTTAGTAGTTATTGATAATTGGTGAGTCCTCATGTTCTGAGGACCAAACTTTTATTTCCTATTGAATTTACTTGTTAATATTGTATATGATGTACGAGTTACGTCCTGATCAGTCTTGATGTACTAGATAACTTTGAGAGTGTGTTAGACTTCCGCTACATTTTTATAAACTCTTATATTTTGTAATTGTCTTTCAAACTCCTAATCACTATTATCTTGTATGATGTATGCTACGCTTCATGTATGTGTCTCAAGGTCTTATATTCCACATTACGCCTGTGACATATGGGTCATGACAGCGTCCGCCCTTGACACTCACATTAATTTATCAAATGGGCAGTCTTGCATGATCCACTAATGTCATGCAAAATGTATTGGATCATTTTTTTGTGAGGATAACTAGTTGTGAGGGGTTGAATGAGGCTGTTATTGTGTGGTTTGACAACCTCACTGTGATATTAGAGGCTCGAGAGATGGTAGAGAGTAGTTCATGTGTGGCCCCTTTGGAGGTTTTTTTGCTACCTTGCGAGCATATGTAGACCAACTGTGGTCTACTAATATGTATATGATATGGGGTCAGGTTCCCCTACCAGATGCACCAGCATCCATACTAGTAGTGAGCCTACTCCGAGTGTACAACTGAGTGGGTAAGAAGGTGGAGCTGCTACTTATGATGTTGTTGATGATGATTTGGTCGAGGAGACAAGTGCGGAGGAGATGAATAGTGAGGAGGATGATAATGGGATTGCACAGACACTCATGGAGCTGCTGCATACTAAGGAGTTGATTATTCGGGTGACCCTTAAGAGAACCCCTTGGGAGAATTCAGCAGTTGGTACCGGTAAAGTATCTTCAGACTCCACTCTTACTCCTAGTGATGTGACACGCAATGATGCCCCAACTTTTACCACATTGATGGCTCCAGTGATCTTATTGCCTCACACTAATTCCCCAGGTGATGCTTCCCCTCTAGAGACTCCAAATGAAAGTTCTCTACAGGCTTAGCTTGTCAAGGGGAACTTTTTACTCTTCCTACTGAGTCTATTAATTTTGCATTGAGAACAATGCACTTGTCGTTTTTGCTGGGTGAGGGCCTTTGTGCCAATATTCTCATTTTATTTTGTATTTTTTTATTTTTCAAGTTTAGATGATTTTAGTAGTTTACTTTTTGTTATATTAGTATCATTTTGTTAAGTGTATCTTCTGTTGCCTCTTTCATTTTCTCTCAATTTTGCAACTACTGCCATGAGTTTTGAAAATAGTAAAATGCTTGAATTTTTATTGATAATGGTTGGAGGATTGTTTGTGTTCAATATCGATATCTTTAATAGTACTCATGATGAGAATGATGTATAATGTTGCTGTTACGAGAATGAAATCGATGTGCTGGCGCTTGTGAGCAATCTCTTTGAATGTTTTATTGACTAGTTATGTTTGTATGCGAGCCTTGCAATGAATATCACATGTACGCTTTTTATCTTTTCAGGCTGTACTAAATTAGTGTATTTTGAAATGCCATGTGTGGTGAGGTTTTACTTTAAAGAATGTGCTTGTAATCCTAGAATTTTTCTTGTTAGTCTAATTGTTGAAACTTTGGTAATTGTAAAGTGTGATCTTGGGCAGAAATTCTACGAGGGTACCTGGATTTTTATAATCCTTTTGGGACTACCTTTTAAGGGGGTGTGCATCAATTTTGGCACCATTTCAGCCTAAACCATTTGTTGACAAAACAAAACAAAAACCTCTAGAGTAAAATTGTCCCCACTTTCTCATCTAAAATCCTTTTCGAACCTTTTTTATGTTTGAATAGCTAACTTAGGATAAAAACCTATTTTGGGGGTGTGGAAAGGAAGGAGGAACGAAAGCCAAGTGAAGGTCAAAGAAAGATGAAATGACACACAACTTTGAAGTTTGCTAGCAAAAGAAGGAACCCGTCCTTATAAAAAGAAAGAGTCATTGTGATGAAAACATTTTGAGAAATAGAAATGAAAAAGAGAAGTGATGAAATAAATGGGATTCCAAATAAAATGAGTGGAAAGTCAATGTTCGAGTTCTCAAATGAAAAATAATGAAAAGAACTTCAAAAGAGGTGAAGATGATTGCATTAATGCTTTGAAAAGGTGAAGTCAGTAAGAAAAATTGACCATACATTATCCCTCATACCCAATTACAAGTCACCTTGAGACGATGCATAAACTAGGTTGTGTGATGATTTGAAAATACAGGCAAACCTATGGGATGAAGGCTGCATGCATTTCTCTTTTGAGAAAGTGGGAGTTGGATAAATTCCTTATTTCTTTGTTAATGTTCTTTTTTATAGCATGAAATCGTTCTTCATATGAGGACACTTGAATGCATTTATTGAAACATGGTCCTTCATTAGAAAAGAAGCTATACAGTGAGCTTGAACTTCTGTTGAAATTGGCTAGTAATCATTTGAAGCTTTTTGATAAATGATTGAGTGTGGCATGTTGTTGAGAGTAGGCTTGTAATGTCACTTTCATGTTAGCTCTCATTGAATATTGTTCTAGACACCATTATTGAGCTAACTATTATACGTACCTACATGTTGTGCAGTGTGTTGATAGATATAATCATAATTACATGTTTATTGAGTAATTTTGAATATTTTATTTATTAACAAATGATATTATAAAGTTTATATGAGAAACTATTAACATATTTACCACCTCAATATGCATTTAATAAATACATTATGAAAATACATCAAGATAAGCTTAGCTTATTATCTAAAATTGTCATTAATTATTTTTTATATTATTTATTTATTTATTTTAAAAATCAATCAAAATAATAAATGCGCTCGCACAATCCCTATCATCCTCTTGTTAGCATCTGTTTACTATAATACTTTTTATTAATTTATTTATTTAGTGTCGTTTCTTAATTAAAAGCACGATTTTGAACAATTTATATTTATATTTTCAAATATTTTCAATATTACTTTTAATTATTGGTATTAGCTAGATATGAATCCAAGTTTATATATTTTATCATTCAATATCTATTATGATTTAAGTTAGTGACGTTACACATAATGATACAACTTGTTATTTTGTCATTTAAAAAAAAGTATAGAAAACCGTGATAAAGTAGTTCATCCTGTCAATCTTGTTGTTTATTCTTTAAATTGCAAAGAATTTATTATGTTTGGAGTTAATTAATATTCTATATAAATATGAAACAATTCAAGAAGCTAATAGTTTAAATAAATTATTGATGAGTATGAGATTTGGACTCATTTAGAGCTTTGTCATGATGAATTTTGTGTCCTTAAAGGTTTAATTTGTGCTATGAACTGATGTGTAAACCTTGATTTTTAGGTTTGTGGATAGAGGAGCAAAGAAAGGACACTAATAGGCAAAAAGGAATAAAATAAGCTGAAGAAAGGGAGAAAAGCAAGTGTGACGATCGCCAAGAGCACTCGGCGAATTGCGAGTTTCCCCTAGACCACCTAATTTTAGAGTACACTGTGCCTGAAACAAGAGAAATTTGGATGAACTGTGTTATATATTAGCGAATCGCTGAATTGTTCGATGAAGCAAGATTGTACCGCCGAACGCACGAGACAAGTATGAAATTCAACTGGTGTGCCAAAGGACTAAAGGGCGGATCGCGGAAGTGAACAACGATCTCGATCTAAACCCCCTAAAGTTACAGTGCATGAAGGATTAAAACGTGAAGAAACAAGCTGCTGGACAAGGACAATGGACGAGTCACCAACTGGTCGGTGAAGCCTGTCTTTCCTCGCAGATCAACCCCTCATACAATATAAATTGATTTTTGGAAGAGAGAGAAGGTATCCAGTCATTTTGGAACAAAATACAGGAAACAAAAACATTATTCTTGTGGATTTTTAGCATTTTTTGTTACAAATTTCAATTGGGTGTTGTAATGGACAAAGATTTATTCATCTTAGAATTTGAAAAATCAATACCCAGCTATGGAGCATGTATTAGGTACTGAATTTTCTTCTTTTATTATGATTAGCTAAAACTCCAATCTTGGGGGTTTGACAATGTGATTATTTGTTGAATTTGGCTTGATGGGTGTTAGTCAATATCAATTTATTGCCAATTAGAAGTGGGTCAGACTTATTGTTGTGATATATTTCTCTGTTGTAAGTTATTTCATTATAATTTAGTGTTTTATGCTTGGTTGAGAAAGAAGTGTAAAACTAAGTTGATAAGTTGGCACTCATAGTTATTGGTTCATGGTGGGTTCAGCTCGACAGAGTAAATCCCAAGATTCATTATATGTATTTAGCTCGAAAGAGTGGATGTAGTGAGGTTTGGGGCTGGTCTACATGTTTATCACATTGAGATTTGTGATAACTCAATTGAAACGAGGTAGTTGTTCGAGAGAAAAGTACCTCATCTAAAGTTCGTCTTACCCACAAAGAGTTAGTACTATTGGTTATCAATTAACACCCATTGAGTTGAGTTTAGCAATTGGTCGGTCAGTCCCCCAAGTATTATTCTACTATTTGATTAATTTTAATTAATTTTTGAGGTTGCTTTTTGATCTAAAATCCCTTACCCAGACATTGATTTCATCCTTCTAATATTATTAAAAGTTTCCTTAAACTTCTAGTCCTTCAGCTGCGAAAAACACTAGTCTAACTTCATACTTGAATTCAATATACAAATATTCCCTGTGGGATCGACCCCAACTCTCTTGTTGGGTTTATACTACTTAACAATCGTCTACACATAGTATCGGATGAGGTGTAGTTGATACGTTAATCAAAATGGCGCTAATGCAGGGGAGTGGTTTTGTTTAGAATTCTTTTATCGTAGTTTCATTTGAGATTTTGTTGGCTGTAGTTGAATCGATTTAATCTGTTTTGTGTTTATGTTGGTTGTGTTAAAAAGAAGAGGAAATGAGTGAGGCAGAGATTAGTGGTAGCAAGTGGGCCACGAAGGTGATATTGACGATAATAATAGTGTGCATAACCCAATCTGATTGGGTGGAATTGGTGCAATTTGTCTACCGTCAACCCAAGGGAATGCCAATTCCATGTTACTAGCACAAATCTATTTCTCCTCCAAATGAAGGGACTCTACGGAGGGTTGGCTCACGAAGACCCGCATGAGCATATGCAAAATTTTATAGATGTTTGTGGTCCGTTCTCATTAAAGAATGTATCACAAGAATTAGTTCGTCTCATGTTATTCCCATTATTTATGATGGGTGGAGCTAGCAAATGGTTAGCTGAGTTATCGAAGCATTCCATCACATCTTACGATGAGCTTACCACGACATTCAATGTGAGGTTCTTTCCCCCGTCAAGGATGATAAAACTCAGAGTGAAAATTCATGGTTTCAACCGATTGGAAGATGAACCCATCCACGAAATGTGGTTGAGGTTTAAGAAGCTACTACTTCAATGCCTGACTCACGGACCTCAAAACACTGTGTTGCTACAATACTTCTATCGAAGTCTTTACTCGATAAATAAAGGAGTAATTGATCAATTGGTTTGTAGTTGAATAATGGTGCAATAATTTGAGGTTGCTTTGTTTCTTCTTCATGACATGATGAAAATAAATTAAGCATGGTACACTCAAGAAGATAAAATTTCTCCTTTTTGCTTTAGGATGACTCAAGAACAGCTTGATAAAGAAAGAGAAAGGGATGAGAACATCAACAAGATATTATCCCAAATGGAGCTGCTACAAAAACAAGTGTTAGAAAATGTTGACAAACCCAAAAGAGCAAGCCGGGGGAGAATCAAGGGTGGAACTTTCACAGAGTTGGGGAGGGTTTCCACCCACGCTACTTGCAGCAAGGTGGGAATCAAGGTTGGAACTCTCACAAAGAAGAAGAGTGTAGAAGATACTATCAAGAATGGTCGAAGAATGTGAATATTAGAAAAGAGAGAATGATCATGTAGAGGATAACACACAATCGAGTGATACCCCAAGGTCAAAGGGGAATGCAAGTAGTCTCTGAGTGGATGATTTATTGTCTCGCATCCTTGACCAAGTTGAGGGCTCGAATGACTTGTTTAAATGAACGAAAGCCGATTCCTCATCATTAAACAATAGAGTGAACTCTCATGCTGATGCAATCAAGTTACTTGAAGGCTAGCTGAGTCAACTTTCACCATAATTGGAACCAAAAGTAATGGGGGAAGGCAAAGTTGGGAACATAACAATTCTGATAGAGAATAGTGACAGAAATCTGGTTGTGGTTACTCATAGTGGAAAGGTAATGATAGGTGATATGAAGCGTAATGATAAAGCACAAGTTCATGAAGAAGAAAAATGTATTGAGGAAGAAGAGGTTCCCATCCAACAAGGCCTTGCCAAGGAGTTACAAAAAGATGCAGGAAAAATCACTTCAATCCCAAAAGTGGTACAACCTCTCCCGAAAATAACCCCTTCATTTCCCCAACGTCTCAAGAAGAAAAATGAGGATGAGAAGTTGAAGAAGTTCTTCTCTGTGTTCAAGACATTATCCATTAATCTTCCATCGGTGGAAGCATTGTTGGAGATGCTGGGGTATGCCAAGTTCATGAAGGAGCTAGTCTTAAAGAAAAGAAGCTTGGACTTCGAAACAATTGACGTCTCTAAGAGTTGTTGTGCAATAATTACTAATGAGATGATTAAAAACAAAGAAGATCCAGGAGTTTTCACCATTCCTTGTACTATCAGTATGCTCCAATTTGCCAAACCCCTATGTGATTTGGGGGTAAGTATAAATTTAATGCAATACGCAATCTATAGACAATTTGGGTTGGCTGAACCGAAATCCACAACGATGAGGTTTCTGATGGAGGATCGGTCAATCAATCATCATGTGGGGATACTCTATGATATTTTGGTAATGGTTGACCGATTCATCTTTTTAGCTTATTTTTTCATCCTTGATTGCGAGATTGATGTTGAAATTCCAATAATTTTGGGAAGACCATTTTAGGAACCGGGAGAGTGTTAGTAGATGTTGAAAGCAGAGAATCGAACTTCCAGGTGAATGAAGATGAATTAACTTTTAATATGTGTAAGTCTGTGCTTCACCCAAATGATATTCATGTGGTATCGACAATCAATGTAATTGATGAAGCAGTGGCTAACATGAGCCACTTGATGTGTGTGAGTGAGCCACTTGAGGCTGTTCTTGAAAACTATGATGAGACAGTAGTCCAACGTTATGATCAGGTGGTGGCGGCCATTTCGAGATTAGGGGAATGTTCAAAGACTTCATTAAAGCTGGATATTAATCTAACAAAATTGAGAAAATCCTCCCGCCTAGCTATCAACGGAGGAACCACCATAGCATGAGTTGAAAGTGCTCCCCGCTTATCTTCGATATGCATTCTCTTGGGAAAATAGCACGTTACCCATAATCATTGCCACTGACTTGCTTGAATGGCAAGTGAAGTTGCTTCTTGAAGTGTTGAGAAGATATACCAAAGCTATTGGGTGGACTATCGCTGACGTTGTGGGCATTCCACCTGACATCTGCACTCACAAAATTGAACTTCATAGTGAGTGTAAACCGAGTGTCAAACATCAAAGGAGATTGAAGTCACCGATACAAGAGGTGGTGAAAAAAGAGATAATTAAGTGGTTGGATGCATGTGCGATTACCCCCTAGAGGATAGCATGTTTTTGAGTCCGGTACAATGTGTACCAAAAAAGGGAGGCATCACAGTAGTCCCTAATGAAAAGGGGGAGCTTGTTACTATGAGACCGGTAACTGGATGGCGAGTATGCATGGACTACCGGAAGATGAATTGTTGGACCAAAAGAGATCAGTTTTCCATGCCATTTATGGATCAAATGCTCAATTGACTTTTGGAGAGAGGATGGTATTGCTCGGTGGATAGGTATTCCGGATATAATCAAACCTCTATAGTTCTGGAGGACCAAGAGAAAAAAACTTTCTCTTGTCTATATGGAACTTTTGCTTTCAAAAGGATGCCGTTTGGGTTCTATAATGCTCCAACATCATTTCAACATTGTATGATGTCTATTTTCACTGATATGGCAGAGGATTCGATGGAAGTCTTTATGGAAGACTTCTCAGTTGTGGGTGATATTTTTGAAGCATGCTTGGCACACTTGGGCCAGGTCCTTCAAATATGTGTGGAGACAAATTTTTTTCCTAAATTGGGAGAAATGCCACTTCATGCTTAGGAAAGGTAGAGTTCTTGGTCACAACGTGTCACAAATAGGGCTAGAAGTTGATAAAGCAAAGATCAAAGTAATTGAGAAACTACCAGCCCCAATCTCGGTAAAAGGTATTCGTAGTTTCTTGGGGCATGCTAGTTTTTACCGAAGGTTTATCAAAGACTTTTCAAAAATTGCACACCCATTGTGCAAACATTTGGAGAAGGAAGTGAAATTGAACTTTGATTATAAATGTATGGTAGCCTTTAAGTGTTTGAACGAGAAATTGATCTCTACCCCTTTCATCATTAGTCCTGATTGGTCGGCACCATTAGAAGTGATGTGTGTCACAAGTGGTACAACATTAGGTGTCGTGTTGGGGAAAAACCTCTACAAGCTATTCCATTCCATTTACTACGCAAGAAAAACTTTGAATAGTGCGCAACGTAACTACACAGTTATAGAGCAAGAATTACTTGCGGTGGTATATGCCTTTGAGAAATATCGGTCATACTTGCTAGGCACCAAAGTGGTTTTTAACACTGATCACGCAGCTTTGCATTATATAATGGCAAACAAAGATGCCAAGCGAAAAGATGCCAAGCGAAGATTGATAAGGTAGCAGCTATTATTGCAAGAATTTGACTTTGAAGTCAAAGATAGAAAGAGGTTGTGAAAATCAACTTGGTGACCATCTATCCTGGTTAGAAGACAAGGAGAATGATGAGCTGGAGGTAGACATAAATGATTCATTTCCCGATGAACAGGTGTTCACGATCACACTAAAACAAACCCCTTTGTCACGACCCGAGCCTAAACACAGGATGCGACCGGCACTCGAGAACCATTGCTGGTCCCCAAGCAAATCCTCATCCTAGATAACTACAAGCGGAAGACTAACTCAAGCATACAAAGCTTAAAAATTGAATAAAAATTCACGAGACTCAAATACAAAGCTTTAACTCAAAAGAAAACACTAAATAATATAATATATTAAACTCGCCCAAAAATAGGAAACATAAGTCTTTAAAACAATTGACAAAATAAATGAACAGACTTTTGAAACTATACTATCTATCTATGAAGCCTCTAACTGACAAAGATAGAAGTCGGGACTAGACCCACGACATCCTGATAAAATTTAAAAGTAAATGAAATCCATCGGAAGCAAGGAGGCTCACCATAGCTAACTCAAACTCCATGTGGTATCAATGAAGCTCCTGTTGATGACCCTGAATACCTGTATCTGCATCATGAAAGGATGCAGGCCAAATGGCTCAGTATGTGGAATGTACGAGCATGTAAGGGGAATTCTACAGCATAAACATAAACTTGAACTGGTAAAAAGGAAACATAGTTACCGCTTCTCAACTCACTCAACTCAAGAATAAGATACTCAACTAAACTCAAAGGTACTCAACTCAAGATACTCAACTCGTGATTATCAATAATAAGCAACAGTTAAAGATGCTATATATGGAAAACTTTTAAAACAGTAGAAAACAACTCAATGTATTGAAGAAGACACTAACAATTCAATTTGTATATAATAAAATATAATATAACTCTGTGGGAGTTTCTCTCACCAACAACCATCACTATGAGCTATGTGATGCTACAACGTCTCACCCACGCTACCAGAATTGTCCTATAGTTTGCCACGATATAAGACCTATCAACTAAGTGGATCCACTAGTCTATGCTAAAAAGCATTAAACAATCATCTAAAAAGTATGACCCTTATTACTCACGTCGGCTACATGGTGTATGGAGACTTGAGAAATTTCAAAATATGAAACCACCCCAGTTTCAGCGTGGTAAAAGTGAGGATGAGCATGAGTTCTTCACCTTTTGCCATGAGATACTTGAGGTAGTTTGTATGGTGGGTGTTCATGGTGTCGAGTTTGTTGCACTTCAGGTTTGTTGTCGACTAGTTGGATCTCCTCCGACAAAGTGGGATTTTTTTCAAGTGCTTTCTTGGACTGCTTCATTCTATGGAGCATGAGAGAGGAGAGTCGTCTGAAGTTTGAGAGCATGACTAAGGGTGGTGTGTCGGTGAGCGAGTATGAAGCCCATTTCTGTGAGCGTTTTAGGTTATGACTACTGTTCCGGATGAGGTAAAGAGAGTTCGCTGCTTTATTAGGGGGTTGAATTTCTCTGTTAGTTCTTATGTGTTAATGGTAACTAGAAAGATGGCTTCTTTCAATTGCATTGGGAGCACCTCCAATGAGGCGAAGTTGAAGGTCTTAGAGGAGTTTGGGGGGCCCAAGAGGGCCTATTTTTCTGGTCAATTTTCTTCTGCCTCATCTGGAGGAGCATGTTCTCATAGAGGTAGTTGCTCATTTCAGAGTCGTGGACCTGTTTATGATTAGATGCTAGTAGCTGAGAGTGGAAGTCAGCCAGAGGATATTATGGTTTTTGATGAGGTGGCCATGGTAATTTGTCGGGTTCACAATAGTTACTCATGTCGAGATCTTGTTATACTTGTTGGGATCCAAGTCATATGATTCGACAGTGGCCTCTACAGACTCATTCAAGACCTCAACGTTCTTTGTCAGCTGCTCTAGATAGGGATTCTACTTCTCCGACCAGGGATCGAGGCAGTGCTTAGACTGGTAAAGGTGGCATGATGTTTGTAGGGGTGTTCCAGCTCCGTAGGGTGGAGGTAGAGGTTCTATTCTGGCTATAGGTGGCTAAGAGAACTAGTGTTATGATTTTCCTTGGAGGCTTGAGGCTGAGACTTCTGATGATGTAATCACAAGTATAATCCCTGTTTAGGATCGACCTGCATCTTAGCTGTTTGATCCGGGATATACTTTCTAATATTTGTCTACCTATTTATTTGCTGGGGTTTATATGTTGTCTACTTGCATGCCTTTGCCTATTCATGTTTCTACACCAGTGGGTGAATCCTTAGTAGTGGATTGAGTGTATCAATCTTGTCTTGTTTTCTTTTGATGCGTATGATAGTTAGGTAGACTTGATCAGTTTGGGAATGGTAGAATTTGACATTATCTTAGGTATGGATTGGCTTTCTCTGAATCATGCTATTCTTGATTGTTTTGCTAAGATTGTGACCTTAACAATACCACGTATCTTAAGAGTTGAGTGGATGCGAGCCAGTGGTTTTTACCCTAGCAAAATGATCTCATTCATTAGATCTCAGAGATTGGTTGATACAGGGTGTTTGTCCTATTTAACTTTAATTTGTGATCATAGTATTAAGTCAGCTCTTATGGATTCTGTGCCCATGGCTCGAGAGTTTATAGATGTGTTTCTGTCTGATCTTTCGGATGTTCCTCAAGATAGGGATATTGATTTTTCCATTGACTTGGGGCCTAGAACCAAGCCCATCTTATTCGTCCTTATCGTATGGCTCAAGTTGAGTAGAAGGAATCGAAGGATCAGTTGTAGGATTTTTTGAGTAAGAGATTTATTCGCCCTAGTGTTTCCGAATGTGGTGCTCCGATATTGTTTGTGATGGAAGAAAAATGGATCCATGAGGATATGTGTTGATTATCGACCGTTTAAGAAAGTGACAGTGAAGAACAAGTATCCTCTTCCTCGTATTGATTATTTGTTTGATTATCTTCTTGGTGAATCTCCGTTATCTAAGATTCACATGAGTTTCGACTATAATTAACCTAATATTAGGGAATCAAATAACCCTAAGACCACATTCATGACTCATTATGGCATTATAAGTTTCTTCTGATGTCTTTCGGTTTGACTTACACTCCTGCATCATTCATGAAATTGATGAACATGTTATTTCAACCTTATTTGGATTCCTCTATGATACTGTTCATTGATGACATCACGGTGTACTCTAATATGAGGCAGATCACGATTAGTAATTGAGAATTGTACTAGAGAGATTGAGGGAAAATAAACTTTATGCCAAGTTCTCAAAGTGTAAGTTTTGGCTTGATTATGTGGAATTTTTGGGATACGTGGGGACAGAGTGTCCCGACCCAAGGTAGCCCGCCACTTAGGTTTCTTTATTAAAAATAATAGAAAAATAAGAGATTTTAAGACCGTTCCAACATAAAAGAGTGTAAAAAGTGAAGAAGAAGTCTAAATGTCGTCTAAAAGGCATCTTGTAACACATCAAATTTAGAGAAGGGAAAATATTCTCTTAATAGTCAACTTGGCGATCTGCCGAGTCGACATGGCGATCTGCCAAGTAGAGCCCCTCACATTTCTGCTCGATTTCAGCATCAAGTGTTTACGAACTTTGGGCGAGCTATGTTGAAGTCACCATTCCACTTGGCGCATCACCAAAGTTGACTCCCTATTGCCTAAGTTGACTTATCCCCCAATTCGACTTTTTGTAAATTTTGGTGAGCTAAAGGCTCACTTGGAGAGTCGCCAAGTGGCCTTTGGCGAGCTCCAGTGTGCCTTGTTTTCAGTTTTTAAGCTAGGGTCTTAAAAGTCTATTCAGATTATTTTAACTCGATACTACATCGTTTTACCCTTCGTCTAAAGACCTATATAAGAGCTCTCCCTCAAATTTCCCCAATATAAGACCCATTCTCTCAAGAGTCTAAAAGAAGATCAAATCTTCTCTCAAAAATATTTCTCTCTCTAGAACTTGAAGAAGAAAAGGAAGGGTTCAACCTAGGGTGTCAATTCAAGTCTCAATTCATCCATTTAAGATTAGAAATTGGCTTCAAGGTATGATAGTTTTCATCCATGGAAGCCATTCCTCCGTGGAGTTCCCAAATTCTCCAATTTACACAGTTAGAATTCTCCAATTGAGTTAGGGTTTTCTTCCATGTCATTGGTTCCCTTGAATGTTGAGTTATTTGATAGTAATTGTATGATTTTAAGTTGATTTCCCATGAACCCATTCGTAACCCATATTTTCTAAGCTATGTTGATATAACGTGGGTCTTGGACTATGGATGACGAATTTATGAAAAAATGCATGCCTTCTTTTAATGAAATAGATGTAAATGAATTTGAAGATGCACTGACTTTGAAGCTATGATGAAGCTTATGAATTATTAAAACGAAAGAATGTACATCAAAGTATGTTTATTACTCAAGAAAGCTTATAAATGAGATTGCATATATGTTCTATGAAGCTTTGCCACATGACCTGAATGACATCCATGATTTGCCTTGAATGCTTTTCGGGCTATTTTCCTAAATTAGGTCTTGATTAGTATGGCATCCTGATATTCCATCAATTATTATAGGCCAAGATTTCAAAACTATTTCAATTAGTATTAGTAGGGCAACTCCTACACGAAGTGAATGAATGCGGCCTTAATAGTTGTTATGGAAGGATCATGGATGGTGAAAGGTTTTCTCACGCATGGTCTAAGGAGCTATTTTATTATAAGGCATGTGGCGACTACCCATGTCTCTTAAAGATAAGATAAGTAAAGACATATTAACTTCTCTATGGGATTTAGGCTTAGCATCGAGAGGATATTGAGATGGAAGCCCTCATGTGAGATTAGACTGGGTATCTAGAAGTAATCTCCTTATCCCTTACCTATGTTCCCCCATAGGATGATTGTCTAAAGTAGACATTATCTAGTGGATCCACTTAAGCTAGAAGTTCATGGTTCTAACTTGACAAGTAGGACCGTCTTTTTCGGTGTGGGAGATACCGGGGATCATGTTATACCTGACATGGTCTGTATGTCATTTAAGGCTAATTCCCACAATAATAATGAACTAAGGTTACTTCAAGAAGTATATCACATGTGTTCCAAGATGATATTCACTTGCATTGATCATGGTTTTATAACTTATGGTTTCTAACTCTCAAAATACATGTTTTAGCTTGATCATAGCATACTTATGAAAATGTCCCTTTTTAGCATAATTTATATGTTTTATGAATGTCTATCATACTTGGTACATTGTTTTGTACTAACAAATACTCTCACCTACATTTCCCCAAATGTAAGGTCCAACAGTTAGGGTCATCAGTTTCATGACTAGTGGTTGATGTTGAGATTTCCGAGCTTGGTGAGTCCTCATGGTTCGAGGACGGATTTCCATTGTTTAGTGCTTTCTTGTATTTCAGTTTTGAACATGATGTATGGACTATAACCAATCTCATTCTATTGTATTAGATGGATATTGAGACAGATTTTTAGACTTTCGCTTTGTTTTTTAAAACTATAGGACTTGAAAATGTTGTTGTAGTTCTTATGTTATATATTTTAAGTGGCTTGTATGGGGTCCCCCGGGGTCTTATACGCAATATTACATCTAGGGTGTACCCCTTGGTTGTGACAAATATTCCAATCAGAGTACAAGGTTTAGAATGGTCCTAGGATGTCTCATAAGCCATGATGAGCAAAATCTTGTTTTTGATTGTGAAGCGCGCCACATTTATGAATAAGAGGCTATAAGATGTTTAGGAAGCTCCACTTCTTTCATTACACTAAAGTCGTGTGATAGAGTGTGTCACGACCAAGGGGTACCCCCTAGATGTAACAAGGCCTATAAGACCCCGAGAGGCCTCATACAAGACAACATACCATATCATAACATAAGATAATAGAAATGTGCTGAAATTTAAAATATTTTCACAACATTAATGTTTCATATAACGAAGCGGAAGTCCTTTACACTTGTCTCAAACCATCTAAAACATGAATAGTCTTTGGGACACCACCCATACAATAGTTATAAACATAAAATGAAAGAAATAAGGACATGGTGGTCAAATCCTCGAATGCTATGAGGATTCACCAAATCTTCACTCCTTTCTCTACTATGAACCTAGCCACGGGAATGGAAGTCAATATCGCTAGACCCTACATTTGATAAGAATTTAGGAAAAAGTATGTGTTAGTATAAATCATCAACGTAAGAGATAACATCATAAGTCATAAGCTTATTTTATGATGGCTAGCATAAATCATCAACATAAGCATGTCATAGGCATTAGTCGACATAAGATATAATACATAAGCATAAAAGATAACAACATATGTCATAAGCATACTCAATGTACCTAAATCATCATAACATAAAAGTAGTACTTAATAAGTAACCTGGAAGCATTCATAACCAAGACATGGACAATACTTCACTAGTCTTGCTCATCATAGTACACAACCATAGGTCATCATGTAAGCTCATTAAGAATCTTTCTCATCTTTTAGCTTACCTTTCATAGACAAAGGAAATCACCTCTAGTCATGGATGTATTGGAAGGTCATCCAATCTAAAGTCCAAACTAGTCATTCTTATATTTCATAATTCACATTGTTCTTGCTTTAATTTTTAAGACACGGGGATTCACCTCCCTTTGCCAATCATAAAGACTAATGGGTATCCCCTCTTGCCTTAGTTGT
The DNA here is from genome assembly GCA_036250505.1 of Solanum acaule. Lineage (NCBI taxonomy): Eukaryota > Viridiplantae > Streptophyta > Magnoliopsida > Solanales > Solanaceae > Solanum > Solanum acaule. The sequence continues at coordinate 45,139 of JAJOOR010007012.1, read as the reverse complement.
ATAGTCATAGGTATTCGCCTACATGAGCATTATAGGGAATCATAGGTATTCACCTACATGCCCCACCATTGTATGATATTGATATTCGGCTCCATATCATTATACAAGGATCATAAGTATTGTTTCCATGTCCAGCATGATATGATATAGGTATTCTGCTCCATATCATTTTATAAGGATCATAAGTATTTGCCTCCATGATCAACAATAAAGGCTAATGGGTATTCACCTCTTGCCTTGCTTTAGGAGTTATATATTAAGGGTAGTAACCTCACACTCCTCATATAATGACATGGGTAATCATCTTATGTCTATCATCTCATGACACGAGTTATCACCTCATGTTCTCTAACTTAGGAATATGGGAGAGCACTTCACATCATATCATATGAAGCTCTTGGCGAATCACCTCCAGACTCATCACATCTCATGGTACTTTGACTTAGATTCATTTTAACTGAGCAAGCCTTTCAACCTAGAATAATCTATGTGAGAAAACCTTTCACATTTATACATTATGTGTTCATGAGAATGGCCTTTCAATCAACACAATAACAATATCATAATCATTGACACTTCACTATCAAAGTGTTCTTAAAGCATTTACATAGATTCTAAAAGCATAATCTCATACATTCATAATATAAGTCAATGTGAGTAACTCCTTCCACCACAATACTATCTACAAATCAACATTCATCATATAAGCTTTACTCTCAAATCCCTACTAATCATACTTCATTACATTAGCTTTACTCTCAAAGCCCTACTTAATTATCATTCATAATACATGCCTTGGTGTCAAGACAATTATAATCATCATAGCTTACAAGTGATAATTCATCAATTCACACCTATATGCTTCGATCTTAAGCAATCTAATCATACTTTGATCTCGTTCAATTCATGTTTATATATTTTTTTCGTAATCTATTCACAACTATATGCTTTGATCTTAAGCAATCCAATCATACATCATCATATATCCCCCAATATCAAGCATTACTATTCATGGTTCATCATGCATACATTAATCTCTATAAGAGATCTACAATGTATTTCATCAATTCTAGAAGATTACATCTAAATCCTCATTTTCCCCTTTCATGGCATAAAACACAATTACATCAATTTCATCTTTCTAGACATGGGTTAGACATGGGTACATGTAAATTCATCCTAAAAAAATGTAATTATATCAATTCCATCATAAACAGTCATAATCAACTCAACTGGATCCATACCCTTAAATTTTGAAAAACCCTAACTAGAATTAGGGATTCTTCTTCTACATTGGGGAATTCATAGGGCTCCATTGATGAAAGGATTACATGGATGAATAAGCCATAATACGTTGATTACAAATTATCCCACAATTTCTTGAGGAATGGAGACTTGATCTTGACCCTAGCTGCAACTCTTTCTTCTTCTTCTTTAAGTTCTAGAGAGAGAAATATTTGAGAGGATGAACGTTTGGATTCTTTTGGGGTTTTGGAAATAATGTCTTGAATGGTAAGTTTAAAAGGCTAAAATCACTTATATAGGGGTACTATACTTAGGAAAAACTACCTCACATATATCTAACTTAAACCGAAATTTCCTAAAATGGCCCTCACTTGGCAGCCTACTGCCCAGGCCTCATGAGAGACACCACAAGCTGTGGTCCTCACCACTGGCCATGGTTCTGCTCTTTGTCCTTGGACCAGTAGCTAGGCCACCTTGCATTGGACTCCAAGAAATGAAGGCATCACCACGAGCCTTCCCATGAACCATGGTCTTCACAACTGGCTGTGAAGTGGCTCGTGAAGGTGGTCCAACATTGGCTAGCTCATGGGGAGCTACTGCCTAGCCACCACGGGATGTGGTCCCCACCACTAGGTATGGTGATGGTCGCAAATGTGGCGGCAGTGCTTGGGAACACTTGGGATGCCTTGGTCCCTTGCCTTGGTCCTTGCCCCCTGCCCATTTTTCCCTGGGCTCTTGCACTCGTTCTTGGCTTGTTACCCTCATGTGTTACAATATCTCCCCCTTGGGGACATTCGTCCTCAAATGACTATCTAGGCATCTCTTAAAGGAGAAGACTCTTGATTAGTAGTTCATCATGCATGAAACTCATCTTAATGCACACAACTAGGGAGTAACATGAACTTCGTACTCTGAGATGTTCAATGCATCTTTAGGAAGGTAGGAGCTACATCTACCAACCTAAAATGCATGATATTTTAACATTTCTCATGTTCAAGGAAGAATTACCTTCTCCATACTAAAAACATGTTCAACAGAACCTCATGGAGCCTATATGCTATCTCTACTCAAACCATATTTCAAGGAGGACTTCTCTCAACTCGAAGTTACGACATGTTTATCAATACATCTCATGAAGTCTATAGGCAACTCATACTCAACGCACTACAACACGAGGAAATTATCATATAAACTAATCTTCCTTCAAAACACAAGATTTTCATGAAAATGCACAACATAAAGAAATCATGGGAACACATAAACACTCATGACTCCAAAACATAATACAAACTAAGAGGAACTTATCATCTCAAGCGAAAGGAAGAGTAGAAGGAAAGGATGAGGATATCAGGTCATCACATCGGCCTCGGCCTCCCAAGTAGCACCCTCAACTAAGGGATTCCTCCATAATACTTTCACGGAAGTAACATCCTTGTTCCTCAACTTCTTAACTTGCCAAATTAAAATCTCAACAGGTACTTCTTTATAATATAGATTCTCATTAACTCTCCATCCTTTTGATGGAACTTATAGATGTTGAATCTCCAAAAACATCTTAATCATAGAGACATGGAAAACCGAATATAGTGATGCCAACTCATTAGGAAACTCTAGCTCCAAAACAACCCTACCAGCACACCTCAAGATCTCATATGGGCGTACAAAACGGGGACTAAACTTCCCAAACTCTTTATACCATTGAAGGGTGATAGCTTCAAGTAAACCCCAAATCATAACATTAGGAACACTCAATGACCTTGCTGTCTAAGCACATCATCTCCCTCTTTCGAGCAAGCCTAAATGGACTTTCTAAATACCATTTTTTTCAATTCAACTAAGGTCAAATAAAGTTATCACTAAGCTTTCTCATCTATCTCCTAAGATGATTCTAAACCATGGAACATACCCAAAACTCATAATGACCATATAGGATTCTACCATCAATAAAAAACAACAATAATGCAGCCTATTCATACTAAAGACAACATCAAAGTCTAGCATAGCATGTCTATCAAGTCACATAAGACAAAGCTACACCATAATCTAATAAAGCATAAAACACATACTGGTAGCCACATCTGAAGGATGCTCTTCTTCACCTCTAACTTGGACTGCATAAAACCTATTATACTTTGGAGCATTTGCACCCGAACCAATTGTACCGGATGAAGGGTAGGGTTGAGACCTACGAAGACTATCTCATTCACTTGTAGAAACTGTAAGGCAATGCCTTATCTTGTGGCCCAACTTACCACAACCAAAACAAATTTTAGAACCTGCTAGGCATTCACGTGCATGTCTTCTATTACACTTACTACACCATGGCAATAGAACCCCACTACCATCTCCTGGAGGCTTAGGGTTAAACACCCTTCCTTGGTTGAACTTAGGAGTGTTTGAGGAACCTTTCCTAGGGAATGCTTGTCTATACCTAGGGAGACCACGTCCATCATACCTTGCATGAGAGGGATTATCATCCTCCACTCTAGACCTCCTTTTCTGCCTAGACTTTTCCTTGAGTTTCCCCTCCTCAATTTGTTGTTCATGGACCACAAGACGGGAGATGCCCATGTCACCAACGAGCATTGAGGTACGACACTCTTTAGCCACCATATCGGATATACCCGTTACAAACTTATTAATCTTAGCCCTAGAATCCGTCACCATCATCGGAGCATACTTAGACAATTGAGTAAACTATAGGGCATACTCCTTCACACTCATACTTCATTGACGAAGGTTAGTGAAATCTTGCACCTTTGCTTCCCGCAACTCAAGCGGAAAAAACCTATAAAAAGTGCAAATTTAAACACTTCCAACTCTATGGGACCCGCTCCTACCGGGCTTGCCTCTTTCTATTGGTCGTGCCACACTTGAGCAACACCTTTCAATTGGTAAGCAACCAATTGCACCTTCTCTACCGGAGTCACTCCCATAATAGGAAGTACCTTATAGACCTCATTGACAAACTCTTGAGGGTCTTCCTCAATTTTGGAGCCATAAAATTTTGGAGGGTTCATCGTCATAAAATCCCTCACACTTGATACCGCGATACCCACATTTGGGCTCACAGGGGCTACCACCTCTCTATTTTCTTGGACCGTCATGGATTGAGACAACACTTGAAAAGTTGTCCTAAGCTCCGCATTAGTCACATTCTCACCTAAAGGGCAAATTGGTTCTTGAGGAGGAGCTTGGAGAGGAACTTCTTGCTCCACAATATCTTCCTCATAAGACTCTACTAGACGTGGTTTTGAGGCATCCTAGAATCATTCTAAACCTCATGCTCTGATTACCAAGTTTGTCACGACCCAGATGTACCCCCTAGATGTAACATGGCGTATAATGTCTTTGGGATGAAGTTTGGGATTCTTTTAGGGTTTTGGAAATAATGTCTTGAATTATGAGTTTAAAGGGTTAAAGTGACTTATATAGGAGTACTAGACTTAGGAAAAATGGCCTCACTGAAATCTAACTTGAACTTGAATTTCCCAAAATAGCCCTCACTTGGAACCTATTGCCCAGGCCTTACAAGAGGAACCACGAGCTGTGGTCCTCACCACTGGTTGTGGTCTTGCTCGTGGTCCTTGGACCAGTAGCTTGGCCACCTTGCAATAGCCTCCAAGTGAAGGCATCACCATGACCCTTTCCACGAGCCGTGGTCTTCACTGCTGGCCGTGAAGTGATTCGTGAAGGTGGGCCAACACTGGGCAGCTCATGGGGAGCCACTGCATAGCAACCATGGACCACACCACCGGATGTGGTCCCCACCACTGGTTGTGGTGGTGGTCGTAAAGGTGGGGGAAGTGCTTGGGAAAACATAGTCCCTTGCCTTGGCCCTTCCCTTTTTTCCCTTGGCTCTTACCCCTAGGTTTTGGAATGTTGCCCTCATGCTTAGCCCTAGTTTCCCTTCTAGAATACGGGGTGTTACAGAGTATTACTCTAGGTATCTTTCTCTCCTAACCCCTTATTTATGTTTTTCATAAAATGTTTCCACGATCGAATCCCATTAGAAGTAATAGGAATGTTTGTAAAAATGTCAGGCAAGAGGTTCCTCTTGTGCCGGTCAACCCTTTGGCCAAGCATGTGACTAATGATGAATTTTAAATCTTATTTCATATATGTCCTAAGCTATGGTGGCTTAGGCAAGTAGGGACGTTGTGGCTCCCGTAACCTAAATGTTGGTACGATGACAACTAGAGTGAGAGACTTTATTAGGATGAATCCTCCGTAATTTTATGGGTCCAAAGGTGAGAAATATCCTCAAGAGTTCATTGGTTAGGTGTATATGGTGTTCATGATTATGGGAGTGATGTCGTTGGATGGCCGCTTATCAACTTAAGGGTGTTCCTCAAATTTTGTTTAGCCAATGGAAAGAAGAGAGGGTGGTTGATGAGGGTCTTATTAATTGGGAGAAATTTAAGGTTGTTTTACTTGATACATTCTTTCCTATTGAGATGATATGGGCAAAGGTACTAGAGTTCATTAACCTTCGCTAGGGAGATATGAGTGTAAAGGAGCATTCTTTCAAATTCACGCAATTGTCTAAATATGCTCCGACTATGGTTGCCGATTGATATGCTCAAATTACACCTCCCTAAAGAAGTATAAGCGATCATTGTCAAACAAAGAACCCAACTAGTAGGTTGGGGTCGATCCCATGAGGAATATGGTTTAGATTTAAACTTAACTTACAATTATATTCGTTTAGTCAACATATTTCTAAAACAAGTAAGTAAATGGGGTGTTTTAGTGTAACAAATAATTGATTGTAGATTAGAAAACTAGGAAGCAAGATTCGAACTTTGGTTGTTAACAATGAGAGAAATTAACTAGGGTATATGTGTTCCCCATAAGCTCATAACGCGGTAATCCTAACAATAGTAATATATCCTAGTTTATCACATGCAAAGTGGTAAGTTATGTATCTCTAAATCCTTCGTCAGACAAATAGAGAAATTCACCCCGCACCTTGGTCCGGCTACGTGTGTATAATTTAATAACCCTTACATTTACCTCATATTAGACATCACATCAATGTATGGTTTAGTTTTCACCCTCGTACAATTTGAAATAAAACTATTAGATAGTATCACACTAAATCTATGTTGATAATTCTTTTCTTATTAACTACCTCCTTGTCCGGTAAGTAGCTGCAAGGCAAGTTCTAACATTGCACACCTTTAAAAAGACTTTTCGACGAAAGAATTATCAATGTATGCATCAACCCTATTCAAGAATTACATAGTTGTTATTCATACTTTGTTAATCGCACATGGTTCCCAAACCCTAGTTGTGGATTTAGTTACCCATGCTAGCAAGAACACAATTCAAATTTTTAGAAGAAGAATTCATGAACTTACATAATGAGTAGAAGAAACCCGAAATTACCAATTAAAATTCAAATCCAAAATCATTATAAACCGAAAATAGGAAATCAAATTGCTAATGTTTGCAAATCAATTCCCAAGAACACACCAAGAACTAAAGTTAAACAATCGTAGCCAACCCCCAAATAAAAAGGAAATGAAATAAGGAAATAAAATTGTTAGATGCGGCTTCAATCAACGAGACTGACCTACGGACCATGGATTGAACTACTGTCTATACGTCCCTTCCGTGGCTCAGGACTTAGGCAATTTTTTAGAACTTGGAACCTTCAACATTCAGATCCAAACGACGGACCTCTAGAACGGACCGTAGATCGATCTATGGTCCGTGGGTCCCCTCTCGTTGCTCAATACTTAGAACTTTTCCTTAGGTACTAGAACTCAGACTTTCTGATACAAATGATAGACCTGCAGGACGGCCCGTAGGTCAACCTACGGTCCATCGATGGCAATCATAGTTGCACACTTAGTCGAGAATTTCCTGATGCTCATCTATGCCACCAAGCTATGGAGAGTGAGTGGACCTACGTTCTGTAGATCACCTTCGTAGGTAGCTCCTTCTGCAGAAAATTAGTTATTGTCTCTCTCAACCTTGTCCAAGTCTATTTCCTACAAATATAGCCCAATAATCATCAGTTCTAATTCAAAATGTCCCTAGACACACACAACTCTTAAGTGAAATGTATCAAAAATACCATAAAATCACGGTATATCAACACCTTATACTTAACTTCGTGGTTTGTCCTCAAGGGACACACTAAGACTCTAAACGACACTTGTATAGAAGCAGACAGTCAAGCACAAGCAATTACATGACTTTCTATCCCGACTCTCTTTTCGAGTGCAAATCTCTTCTCTCAGATTCAACAAGCTAGCTCATATGGATCAGGATATGACAAAGATCGACCAATAGACACACAACCTACACTATTTCACTATCACCAAGGTAGCAATTCTCCGACAATGTAACTTGTACCCTTACTTCAAACGAAATCCGTTTTTCACACAATGAATATGATTTTGCGTACAATGGTTCACTCAAAACTCATGCTCAGAAGTAATTTCAAATATAGTTATTGCTCAATGCCATAGGCTTGCCCTTTATTTTCATTGCTTAGAATCTCTAAACTAGTTGCTAGGATCTCTATAGGACTTTATTAGCTTGTAACATAGGCTCAGATTCAGGTGTGGTACATTTGGGTACTTTTTAGTGAATTTATGTCCTCCTAGACATTACATTGGCTTTTTACCTCTTCCTTGACCTACTTTTGGCAAATTTTCATCTCATTTCCTTTCCCTTGACACTTTTTAACCAAGGATGCGACTTTTGACTTTGTGACACTTGTTTCTCTTTTTTTTTTTTTACTTTCTTCTTTTTCTTTCACTTTATTTTTCTTTTCACACTTTCACTTATCACATTATTTTACCTTTTTCGCACAGAATCACATCCTCTTTCTTTATTTTCCTCTTTTAAACACTAAACTCTTTTCATAACCCTTTATTTATTTTGGTTTCCTCTTTAATAGCCACCCTCAACTTATGCATTTTGCATTAGTTGAGGTGCACAATGTCCGATGTCGGACCAGGGCCAAGATCAAGGTAACTTTTGGCTTAGCCACCCTGATCTTAGGCTTTTAGCCTAGGTCAAAATGCATATGTACAAGGAGGGACCGGGGTCAAGATAATTGTTTTAAGGGAAGGTGAGTTAGGTGAATAAAAAAAAATGGTCAATTTCACGCTCAAATAGTTGGATCAAAAGGGAATAATGCTACCATTTAGTTAGATCATTTAGGTTTAAGTGGACTAATTTGTATAATGCCCTATGATCACTTCCCAAATTCTAGCCTATATTATCCTAGCAGGACCAACGGGGCAAGTTCTAGATTGGCACAAAACTGTCTGAACATTCAACTATCCTCACTCACTCTTAGCACCTTGTTTCATTATCAGATTATTAGATTACCTAGTTCAAGTTTTAGATTAATTCATGGGATCAAATTGGTTGTTTGTCATGTCATTCTCAGAGCCAATACATTCAACTAATTCTAGCCTACACATTTGAGAACATATCACAGATTTTAGATGGGTATCATTTTTAATTATTGATTATGCCATCATGTTTCATTCTTTCTCATGTTTCCACACATGCAATTCAAACAGATGCCCATTCAACAAAAAATAACACAGTCGAAAAAAAACACAGGCAAGAAAACCCCAAGAGAGGATTATGAGTTGGGTTACTCAAACATCACCCAATCACTCAAAATCCATTTTCCCCATCCCCAAAAAATGTATTGCGATTAACCCCAATGCACAAATATTTAAGAGAAAGGATTGGGTGGAGCAAACCTATGGCGCATAGTGCCGAAGAAATATGAACAAGCGGGTGGGTCCGGTTTCTCGGAGCCGACTGGATCAACACTTGGGTCACCTTTAGTAGTGCCCACATCACCTATCACAGCAACCTCAGTAGTGCTATCAGTCACATTGCTCGAGGTACCAACACCAACCTCCCTAACCCGCTGTTGGCATGTCTCCTTATCAACTATAGACGCCATCAGATCCTCCTCAAATTGTTGGCGCTCCCTCTTTCTAGCTCTCTCAGCCTTAGTGTCCTAAGAAGTCCGACTAGAGTGGTGGCGCTTCCCAACACAATGGGAAGAGGAAGGTGGATGCATATCATCACTAAATAGAGCATCTAACACCGTATCATCAACCGGTGTTGTTGGGACTGACTCAGGCTCAGTCTATGGTAGGGCTAGGAGAGTGTCAAGATCAGCTTAGAGACTGGCTACCTCCTTTTGGAAGGTAGACACATCGGTGGATGGGGTTGGCTGCTCTAAGACACACATCTCAAAATCATCAAGGTGCTAGTGGACTGCCTGAACCTTACGGTCCATCACCTGCTTCGTCCACTGTTCCACCTTACCCGCAGATTCATCAATCACTCGCTGCATCCAAGGACTAATAAGATGTAGTAATGAGGTCATCTGGGCCTCCAACTTTTAGACTCAAGCCAAGGGCACTGGAACAAACCCTAAAGAGGGGGTGGCTCTGGAGGAGCTAGGGGCCTGACTACGGGCTGGAGAATGAGAAGCCAGAGCATCCTCAGTGGGGGCAGGAGGGGCAGGCTCATCACCCTGCATCTGCTCCACATCGGCAACTAAATATGCTCCCAATTGAGGTACCTCAACCTGCGGCTCTATGCGTGGTGCTGCCACATTCACCTCATCCCAAATCAGGCCTATGTCCAGGGTCTTGGTCGGCTGGATCAACTTATCACAATGCCATACTGGCACTCCAGAATCCCTACATAACTGAAATATGAGGCAAGGCTAAGGGTAAGTGGTGGAGGCCTTGAAGGCCCTCTCGTGAATCTCCGCAATGATCATGCGGGCAAAATCCATCTCCAACCCCGCAACTAATGCTGCTACGATAACCGCGCGGTCCCAAATAAGAACGTTGTCCGCCTTCTTAGAGGACACCTTGTTCTGTACCAATATCTAGAAGAATTTGACCACAAATGTGAGAGTGGGGTTCTTGATGCTCAAGCCTGGGGTGGTGGCCCATTTGGTGCACTCTCCGTCTGTAGCAATGTGACGGGTTTACCAGCACAACAAGGACTACTTGTACTCGGCATTCCCCTGAAATGCCCCGCTCCTCACTATGTCCCACCTATATTCAAACTCTGTCGTATTGATAGCTATAGTATGGCCCGGGCAGTATAGGAACCTACGGATGGTGTCCTTAGATAGTTCCACCGAAAAACCAAGTACTAGTGTGGCAGTGAGTGAAGGTTGTGTGGTGGGCCTGGCCCTTTTATCAATAGACCCTCGGAGGGTGGCTCCTTAGGAAGCATAGAACTCTCTCACAATCTCCTCACTATAGGAGCCCAAGCTTAGGGCCATCCACTCACACCGGTGTCTCTTGAAAAGCTCCTTAATAGAGAGCACGATGTGCAAGCTGCCCGTAAAAACCCCGTCCTTATCATAGACTAAAAAAGTTGGCCTCTCCTTCTCAGTCAACATCTTGACATCTCGATATATCTTCCACTGACCCTCTACACACCATCGGTTTGGATCCTCAACAACTGGAGCAAGGTCGGTGTTTAGTGGCACAGGAATGTCCCCCTCACTAGTGGCCTCATCAGACGAGGCAGCCCTACCATGTAAACTTGACTCGTATGCGGAGCAGGAAGCAGAACCAGTCGGTGACCCGATTAGTGTATCCTCCTCATCAGACTGGGAGGCAGTGACTACATCAAGAACCACCTGCCACGATTGGTTTCGGGTAGTATGGGGTGTTGTGGGGGAGGTCGTGGTCGCCAGTGGAACATATGCGGGATCAGTCTCCACATCAGTGTCTTCATCAATAAACCAAAGGCCTGGTGCTACTGATTTGGACTTTCCCTTTGGTGCAAAAGTCGGGACTTTCTTTGGGGCCATGGTACATGTGGAGGCATAATTGGTACCAAAATAAACTATAACACACTCAAAAAAAATTTAGGACAAAGAACAAACCAAAACAAAAACTTAAAAAAATTTCAGACAGTGGATTCAGTGGCACCTACGGTCCGTGGATCCCCTCCGTAGGGCATATGTCCCGAAAAGATGGGGACTGATGGGGACCACAGATGTGTAAAAAGGTCTATACATTTACCTACGGACCGTAGTTCACCTCCGTGGTTCCACACTTAGTGCATTGTTCATGTGGAATAGACCCACGAACCTGATCTACGGTTTGTAGACGGGGTCTCGTGGGTCAAGTTTGTGCCAAGTATCAAACATGCCTCTTTGTGAAACCATTTTTCCATAATTTCAACATTTAACCCAAGTCTAATCATGCATTTCAACACAATATATGACAGTTTGTCATCCCTAGGGCTCCGATTACTCATTTCTTAACAAGTATTGCATACAAAACTTGGAACCCTAAGTCAAAACTTTCATTTACACTACTTTTTTTTTAGAGTTATTTTATTACTAAGGCAACACAATCACATTCTATCATCCCAAGGGTGTTTCTACCTTTAGTTCAACATACAATTTCATACATCAACAACCCGAGGTCAACATCCACTTCATGACTTCATATATTAAACAATGAATAACGAAAGTCAAAGTTAAATTGAAGTTTGTTACCTTACAAGTATATGAAGTGGGTGATTATGTGATGACAATGAATTCTTTAGCCCTTTTTCTAGCCTTTCGATGCCGAACCCGGACAATGAGAACTAGAGATGAGGATTTGGGAAGAGGGAAAAAGGATATGGGGATATGGGGGAATGAATGGGGAGTGATCTGTGGGATTTGGGAGATTAATAAAGTGATTTGGGAGAGGAAGGGCTGAAAAATAGTTGGAAGGGAGTTTGGAATGTGGGGAATGAATTTAAAAGTTGTCTGGGCCGGGTCGGGAAAACTCTAAGTTTGGACCCAAAAAACTTTGTCGATGGGCCATGGGTCGACCTACTGACCGTAGGTCGGGTCCGTAGGTCACTCAACACTTAGAAAAAATTTGAGGACTTACCTAGGATCTACAGACACCATTCATGGTCCATACAGTGACCTACGGACCGTCGATGGGGTCTATAGACCTCTGCAACAGACATTTTCTATAGATTTTGGTTTTCGTCCCTGCACATGTACCAACCGTTAGGAATTTCTTTTTACATTTTCTGAACACTTTTTAGACCCGGACACTATGCTATATCTCGCCAACACTAAAAGAAAAATAAATTACCAATCTAAAGAATTATAGAAAATCAAATAAACAAAGAAAACTACTAGATAGAAAAGAAAGACCTATAGTTGGCTAGATTGTACGTCTTGGGTTGTCTCCCAAGCAGCGCTTGATTTAACGTCGCAACATGTCGCAGGCATCTTGATTACTCAAACTTCATCAAGATAGTAGGCCTCAACCACCTCTTGCACATTCTTTTTTTTTCACATATAGACTTTGATCCTTTTCCCATTCACCTTGAACCTTGTTCCCTCATTGTTTTCGAGCTCTACCGCTCCGTGTGGGAACACTTGCGTGACTATGAATGGGCTGGTCTACTTGGACTTGAGCATGCTAGGAAAGAAGCACAACCTAGAGTTGAATAGAAGCACCAGATCATCCACAACAAATTCTCGTTTTTCAATGAGTTGATGATTATACTTCTTCATCTTCTCCTTGTACAAGGCTGAACTTTCATAAGCTCTTAGGCAAAACTCATCAAGCTCATTCAAGTCACTTACTCTCTTATTTGATGCGGTTCCCCACTCCAAATTCAACTTCTTTAGCGCCCACATAGCCTTATGCTCTAGCTCTACCGGCAAATCGCAAGACTTCCCATATACAAGTTGGTAGGGGGACATACATATGGGAGTCTTGAATGTGGTGCGATAGGCCTATAGAACATCATCAAGCTTCCTTGAATAATCAGTTCTATTAGCATTCACAGTCTTAGCCAAAATCTGCTTGATCTCTCTGTTGGACACTTCAACTTACCTACTAGACTGTGGATGGTAAGGAGTGGCTACATTGTTGCAGACACCATATTTCTCAAGTAGCACCTTGAACAACATATTACATAAGTGGGAACCTCCATCACTGATAATCGCCCTAGGTGTACCAAATCTGGAGAAGAGATTCTTTTTCAGAAATGTGGGGACACTTTTACCTTCATTGTGGGAAAGCGCAATTGCCTCCACCCACTTTGACACATAATCAACCGCAACAAGAATATACTTCATCCCATGTGAACTCAAAAAAGGACCCATAAAATCAATGCCCCATATATCAAATAACTCAACCACAAATATCGGATTCACAGGAAGCTCTTGTCTTTTTGAAATTGCTACTTCTCTTTGGCAACGGTTACAATACTTGGCTAAATCATGAGCATCTTGCTTGATAGTAGGCTAGTAATACCCACATTGCAAAATTTTATGCGCAGTCCGAATACCACTATGATGCCCACCAACAAGAGATGAATGACACACCTCTAGTATACTCAACATCTCAACCTCGGGCACACAACGATGAATAATCCCATTAGCACAACTACGGTAAAAATAAGGCTCATCCCAAAAGAACTTCTTCAAATCATGCATAAACTTTTTCCTTTGGTAAAACGACAAATCCTACTGCACCAGATCACTTGCAAAATAGTTAGCAAAGTCTGGGAACCAAGGAATCAGGTCATGAGAAGCAGCCAATACCTGTTCATCCGGAAAAAAGCATCATTAATATCTGCCCTATCACCTAGCTTGAGCACAACTTCTTCCTCCAATCTAGAAAAGTGATCAGTAATGAGATTTTTTGTCCCCTTTCTATCTTTCACCACAATGTCAAACTCTTGCAGCAACAACACCCATCTAATCAACCTCATTTTTGCATCCTTCTTAGCCATCAAATACCTCAATGCAGAATGGTCAGTATGAACTAAGACCTTAGTACCAAGCAAGTAGATGTAAAAACTTATATGTTTTAACAACAAAACATAAAATAACAGCAAAAAATAAAATAAAAGAAATAAAAATAGAAGATCCTTTTGAGAGAATAGTCACAGTCATAGATAAAAATGATTATAGTTATAACGAGATTGATATAGAAGAAGATTTAGAAATAGTAAAAGAAAGATTACGCACGTCGAAAAGGATAAACTGTGAAATACCACAAATATCATCAAAAACGAGTACCTCAAGAAGAATAGATAAAACTCCACAAAAATCAATGGAAGATGATATAAAACCACATCATTATTACATAACAGGAATAGTGAAACAACGAAAATATTTAATATTAATAGATACAGGACGTACGAAAATAAGATTTTCCTTCAACTCTCCAGATGCTCTCAGACAAGCTTCATCAAAATTAAACCTATACTCCTTTTCCAGTAGTTTGCACAATAGATGTGCAATTTTGGAGAAATCCTTGATGAACCTCCTATAGAAACATGCATGCCCAAGAAAACTTCTAACACCTTTAACAGAGATAGGTGGTGGAAGCTTTTCTGTTACCAGGACTTTCACTCTATCAACCTCAATACCTTTCTGAGAAATCTGATGACTCAGAACTATCCCCTCTTTCACCATGAAGTGGCACTTCTCCCAATTGAGCACAAGATTGCACTCTTCACACCGTTTCATTACTTTGGCCAAATGGTCTAAACAACCATCAAAAGAGTCACCTACCACAGAGAAATCATCCATAAATACCTCAATAGTGTCCACCACCATATCAAAAAATATCGACTTCATACAATACTAGAAGGTTGCTGGACCCGAAATGCGTTGAGGCGCAACAGTTGACTTACACAACCCAAATGTCATCCGTTTGAAGGCGAAAGTCCCATAAGGGCAAGTGAAGGTGGTCTTCTCTTGGTATTTCAGAGCTACGAAAATCTGATTATAGCCTGAATAACCATAAAGAAAGTAATACCAACTCTTACCAGCAAGTCGATCCAACATTTAATCCATGAATGGCAAAAGGAAGTGGTCTTTTTGTGTCCAAGCATTTAATTTCTGGTAGTCCATGCAAACTCTCCATCCAGTCACGGGCCACATCGAAACAAGCTCGTTTCTCTCATTAGGTACCATAGTAATATCACCTTTCATGGGAACACACTGAACAAGACACATCCAACTACTATTTGCAATGGGATAAATAACTCCAACATCAAACCATTTCATGATCTCCTTTTTAACTATCTCTTGCATACGTGGATTTAGTCTCCTCTGATGCTCAATACTAGGCTTGTGATCCTGCATGAGTTGGATTATATGAGAACAAATGCTACGAGGGTTCCCTATATTGTCCACAATAGTCCAACCAATAGCCCGCTTGAACCTCTTCAACATGGAAACTAATGCCTCAAATTGTGTCATATTCAAATCTATCGCAATGATGACCAATAAAGTATCATCTCTCCCCAAGAATACATACCTCAAATGTGATGGTAGAGCCTTAAGCTCCAATTTCGAATCCTCTTCAACAGACGGTCTTGCAGGTGGAGAGTCGCAATTCTTCATGTCTAACTCCAATCTCTTTGGTATTGAACAAAATTTGAACCTATTAAGTGCGGCGACCAATTCATCACTACCATTACTAGTGAATCAACACCCAACCTTTCTTCAATAGTCACCTCAGAACTACTCTCTACAATATGATTCACCATTAATACTGACTTGAGCTCACTACCCTGCTTCATGGATCTACAAATGTAGAAAGTTACCTCTTCATTATTCAATCAGAACTTCATCTGCCCTTTCTCCATATCGAGCAAGGCGCGCCCATTGGCAAAGAGTGGTCTCTCAAGGATAATGGGAACCTCAAAATCAACCTCACAATCAAGTATCAAAAAATATGTTGGAAAGATAAAGGACTCCACTTTCACTAGTAGATCTTGGAGCACACCAATGGCCCTCTTCATATGTCTATCAGCAATGATCAATCACACCGCAATTGGTTTTCGATCCTCTAAACCCAACTTCTTGTAAATAGACAATGTCATCAGATTAATACTAGCACCCAAATCGCACAGTGCCTTCGCAAAATATAGCAACCCAATGGTACACGGAATAGTGAAGGCACAAGGATCCTTCTTCTTTTGCACAAGGGACCTTGTAGCAATAGCACTATAATGTTGTAACCTATCATCATCTTCAAAACTCACGGCCCTTTTCTTTGTCACCATATCTTTCATAAACTTTGCATAACCAGACATTTGCTCTAAAGCTTCTATCAACAAAACATTGATGGAAAGTTGCTTCAACATACTAATAATCTTGCATTATTTGCCTTCTTCAATGTTCTTCACTAACTTCTATGGGAAGGGAGGTGGAGGTCTAGGCATGGGAACAACTTCCTGGGTTAACTCCATTTCCTTCTTTGTAGCATTCTTGGACTCTCCAATAACCTCAATCTCATCATCATCTTTACTAACCTTAACTTCGACCTCAGACGGCATAGGTTGATCAATGGTCTGCTTACCGCCTCGAGTGGTTACTACTATACAATGGCCATCATTCTTCGGATTTTGGATTGTGTTGCTAGGAAGTGTGTCAGGCTGACGTGGGTTAACTGTGGTAGACAACAGAGTCATCTGCTGCTCAAGTTGCTTGATTGACACTGCATGGACATCAACGTTTTAGCCAATACAAGACAAGTTGTTTCGCATCTCCTTCACATTCTCATCAGTCGAATCGAACCTCTTCGTCATCTTTCGCATCATATCCTCAATACGTGACATACTACTCACAGCTTCCATATTACCAGATTTCCTATTTTGAGGAGGAACAAAAGGACCACCCTTATCATTTCTGTTGTCATAGTTGTTCCGATTATAGTTGTTGTCGTGATTATAGTTCCCATCCTGGACATATTGACCCTCTCGATTGTAGTTACCATAGTTCCGACCTTGGCTTCCTTGACCTTAGCAGCAATTATCCAAATTGGAACCTTAGGCATTGGCTCGGAAACCCCCTATCTGGTCATTCACTGTATAAGTATCCTCTTCATAGTAGCATTCCTCAACCGATGGTGGATTTCTAGCCAAATAATTCACAGCATTTACCTTTTTGGCACTTTCGCTCACATGTTTCAACATCATCCCTAATTCGGTCCTCATCTGAGCCATCCTCTCACGAACGTCATCAGCAGATTGGTTTGGTGTAGATTGGACTTGAACGTGCTCTTCCCAGTATCTGAGTTTCTAGTGTTCCAAGATTTGTTATTTCAAGAGATTTCTCTAATTTCTCCGATATCTGCTCACAAGTGCACTCACCAAATGAACCTCTAACGAGAGTATCAAGCACAACATTGCTATTGGCATCCTGACCTCATTAGAAGTATTCCTTCAGTGACTTATCATCAATGCGGTGATTCAAAACACCTCTTATGAATGTAGTGAACCTATCCCATGAACTACTCATAGACTCTCAAGGAAGTGCCACGAAGTTGTTGAGTTTATCTTTATGGTTCAGCTTCTTTGACACTGGGAAGTACTTTGCCATGAACACCTTCTGCAATTGATCCAATGTGCGAATCGAGTTATATGGGAGCTCAATAAACCACACAGTAGCATCACCGGTCAATGATATAATACTCTCAACCCAACTACATCCATATATAATTCTGGTCGACCCACTCAACTCTAGCAAACACTCCTCAACTTGGCCATGTGTCCTTGTGGATCCTCCGATGCCAAACCAGAGAACAAACCCCTCGCTGTAAACATCTGCATCAGACTGATAGTCACCACGAATGTATGTCCTGAAGGTTGAGCAGGTAGAACAATAGGTCTTTCAGATTTTGTGGTATTGAATTCGACCCGATAAGTATCACACAGCCTCAATTCTGCTGGGTTTTGTACCCTCAATGCATCTCCCAGTAGATTACCACCATGATTCTCAGCATTTTTATTATCAACCCTAGGAGGCTGCAACTCAACTCCATCACCTAGATTTCTTCTGGTAGGTTTGATCGGGACTCCTTGATTATTGATCCTTCGCAAAGTTCGGTTCAATTCTGGTTCGTAAGGAGTCAGTGGTTCACCTCGACTCCTTGTACTTGGCTTACACTAGAGTAGGAACCTGAGAGAGAGACAAAAACAAAAGAAAAAGTAAAATTAGGAAATAATTGACTAAAGTTCAATAATGTAGTTAAACTTAATCTAAAAGTCTTATTCCCTGGCAGTCGCGCCAAAATTTGAAACGCTCAAATTACACCTCCCAAAAGAAATATAAATGATTGTTGTCAAATATAGAACCCAACTAGTAGGTTGGGTTCGATCCCACGAGGATTATGGTTTAGACTTAAACCTAACTTACGATTATATTCGTTTAGTCTACGTATTTCCAAAATAACTAAGTAAAGGGGGTGGGGGGGGTTGTGTAACAAATAATTGATTGTAGGTTAGAAAACTAGTAAGCAAGATTCGAACTTTGGTTGTTATAAATGAGAGAGAGTAACTAGGGTATATGTGTTCCCCATAAGCTCATAACGTGGTAAGTTATGTATCTCTAAATCCTTGTTCCGGCAAATAAAGAATATTGCCCCACACCTTGGTCTGGCTACGTGTGTATAATTTACTAACCCTTACCTTTATCTCATATTAGACATCACATCAATGTGTGACTTAGTTTTCACCCTCGCACAAATTGACATTAGACTATTAGATAGTATCACAGTAAATCTATGTTGATAATTCTTTTCTTATTAACTACCTCCTTGGTCCAGCAAGTAGCAACAAGGTGAGTTCTAACATTGCGCACAGTTAAAAAAACTTCTAGATGAGAGAATTATCAGTGCATACTTCAGTCCTATTCAAGAATTACTTAATTGTTATTCATACTTTGTTAATCGCTCATGGTTGCCACAATCCTAGTTGTGGATTTAGTTACCTATGCTTCCAGGAACACAATTCATATTTTTAGAAGAAGAATTCATGAACTTACGTAATGAGTAAAAGAAACCTGAATTCTCCAATTGAAATTCAAAGCCAAAATCTTTATAAATCGAAAATAGGAAATCAAATTACTAATATTTGCAACTCAATTCCCACGAACACACAAAGAACTAAAGGTAAACAATAGTTGCTAACCCCCAAAATGAGGTTTACATACCCTATTTATAGAAAACATAATCCGAAATAAAAAGGAAACAAAATAACAAAATAAAACTGCTAGGCGTGGCTTCGATCCACGAGACTAACCTATGGACCATGGACTGATCTTCGATTGGTAGGTCCATTCTGTAGCTCAGGACTTGGGCAAATTTTTAAAACTTGGAACCTTCAACTTTCAGATGCAAACGACGGACCTGCAGAAAGGACCGTAGATCGATATACGGTCCGTGAGTCCCCTGTCATAACTTAATTCTTAGAACTTTTTATCATATACTAGAACTCAAACTTTCTTATACAAATGACGGACCTGCAAGATGACCTGTAGGTCGACCTACGGTACGTCGATGGAGATCACAGTTCCACACTTAGTCAAGACTTCTTTGATGCTCATTTACGCCACCAACCTACAGAGTGTGAATGGACCTACGGTCCGTAGATCACCTGCGTAGGTGGTTCCTTCTGCAGAAAATCAACTGTTGTCTCTCTCAACCTCGTCCAAGTCTATTTCCTATAAATATAGTCAAATATTCATCAGTTCTAATACAAAATGGCCCTAGACACACACAAATCTTATGTGAAGTGTATCAGAAATACCGTAAAATAGCGGTATATCACCGATCCAATGACAAGGATGAGTAAGTTTGTGTAGAGTGCTTCTGACATAGTGGTCAAAGAATGAGTAACTGCAATGCTTGTTAAGAAGATTGATGTTACCAGGTTGAATATACATGCACAACAAATAGAAGAGGAAAAGCTTAAAATTAAAACTAGAGATTTAAGGAGGGCAAGAAGGGTGGATGGTGAGTCTTAACATTCAAGGTCTGACGGCGAAAATCTCTCTCAAGGTAAGGGTGGTAGTGAGAAAATGTTTCCCAAGTGTAGGTAATGTTGGAGAAGACATGAGGGTAAATGTCTAACCGGTTCTAATGCTTGATTTGGGTGGGGAAAGAGTGGTCACAAGAATAGAGATGGCCCAATCCTTACTTCTAAGGGAAAGAAGGGTATGCAAGATCAAACTCAAGAAGATTATGAGGGTTCCCCATATTTGATAAATGGTAAGTTATGGTGGTTTAGCTTGTGGTTATGCATTGCTTGATGTGGAGTGTTTCATTTGATATGGTATGACTCCATGTGAGGTTATTGTGTTTGAAGTAGTGCTTGAAAATCCATGTGGAAACTTCTTAAGTGTTTACTTGTATCACTGGTTTAATGGTGGTTAAGACATTGGTGTTACGTCTAGATTGAGGGAGATGGATTTAAAAAGACGAATGGGGTTTGCTATCATGAAGGAGATAGTGTGCCTCATGGTTTGTACGTGAGTAGAAGTATGTTAGTTTAGGAAGAATTCTTTTTTATGGTTTCGTGGGGGAAAGTAGGACGTGATGTGATTTCTTAGCATCCTTAACTCTTTCCTTTATCTTCGAGTCTAGCTTTAGGTCATAGCTCCCCATGGTTCACTCTTTAGGATTCGGGTGTCTTCGTCATCCTCATGTTTTCTTATACATGTATGCTCATGGAATATTTGATTTTTCAAAAATATGAGTTAGCTTACTTGATTGCTACATGATTATGTTCATTTAAGTATGAGTTGCATGTGAACTTCGTCATCCTCATGATTGCATGCATGATGGGCTGCTAGTTTTGAGTCGTTTCCTTTAAGAGGTGTCTAGAAATCCATTTGAGGATGAATGTTCCCAAGAGGGAGATAATTTAACACGTCAAATTAAGAGAAGGGAAAGTATTCACTTCATAGTCGACTTTACGATCCACCAAGTAGAGTTGCATGCATTTTTGGCTTAATTTCTAGATCCAGTGTTCTAGAACTTTAGGCGAGCTAAGTCGAGCTCACAATTCAACTCTCCCTGTAGCCAAGGTTGACTCCACATCACCTAAGTTTTTATCCCCCAAGTCGACTTACTGTAAATTTTGGCAAACTAAAGGCTTACTTGGAGAGTTACCAAGTGGCATTTGGCGAGCTCCAGTGTTCCTTGTTTTCAGTTTTTAAGTCAGGGTCTTAAAAGTCTTTTCAGATTCTTTTAATTTGATACTATGTTATTTTACCTTTTATCTAAAGACCTATATAAGACTTCTCCCCCAAATTTTCCCAATTTAAGACCCATTCTTTTAAGAATCTAAAAGAAGATCAAATCTCCTCTCCAAAATATTTCTTTCTAGAACTTTAAGAAGAAGAAGAAGGGTTTAACCTAGGTTTTCAAGTCAAGTCACAATTCATCCATGGAATTCCCAACTCCAATTTACAAAGTTAGAATTCTCCAATTGAGTTAATGTTTTCTTTCATGTCATGGGTTCCTTTCAATGTTGAGTTATTCGATTGATTTATGAACTCTTATGCATGAATTGAAGTGATTGCATGATTTTAGGTTGATTTCCCATGAACCCATGCATAACTCATGTTTTCTAAGTTATGTTGATATAATGTGGGTCTTGGACTATGAATGATGACTGTATGAAAATATGCATATATTCTCTTAATGAAATAGATGAAAATGAATTTGAAGATGCACTGACTTTGAAACTATGATGAAGCTTATGAATTATTGAAAAGAAAACATGCTCATAAAAGTATGTTTATGACTCAAGAAAAGTTTATAGATGAGATTTTCTATATGTTCTATGAAGCTTGGCCACCTGACATGAATGACATCTAAATTTGCCTTCAATGCTTTTCAGGCCATTTTTCTGAATGAAGTCTTGATTAGTATGGTACCCGGATATGCCATCAATGATTATAGGCCACAATTTCAGAACTATTTCCATTATTATTAGTAGGGCATCTCTAACATGAACTGAATGAATCTGGGCCTTAAAAGTTGTTATGAAAATACCATGGACAATGAAAGGTTTTCTCAAGCATAGTCTAAGGAGCTATCCTATGATAAGGCATGTGGCGACTACCCATGTCTCTTTATGAGAGGATAAGTCCATACTTATAACTAATCTGTGGGATTTACCCTTAGCATCGAGAGGATATTGAGATGGAAGCCCTCATGTACTGGGTTTGTAGATGCAATCTCCTTATCCCTTACCAATGTGCCCCCATAGGATGACTGTCTAAAGGAGACATTAGCTACTAGATCCACTTAAGCATAGAAGTTAATGGTTCTACCTTGGAAAGTAGGACAACCTTTTCCGGTGTGGGAGACACCGGGGGATCATGTAATATCTCATATGGACTCTATGTCGATTAAGACAAATTCCCATAATAATATTGAACTAAGGTTACTTCAAGAAGAATCTCACATCTGTTCAAAGATGATGTTCACTTGCATTGATCATGGTTTTATAACTTATGGTTTTTTACTCTCAAAATACATATTTTAGTTTGATCATTGCATACTTATGAAAATGTCCCTTTTTAGCATGATTTCAATGGTTTATGCATGACTATCATACTTGGTACATTTTTTTTGTACTAATGCATACTCTTCCGCTATTTTTTATAAAACTATTGGACTTGAAAATGTTGTTTTACCTCTAATGTTCTATTTCTTATGTTATGAATTCTAAGTGGCTTGTATGGGGTCTCTCGGAGTACTATACGCCATGTTACATCTCGGGTGTTCCCCTAGGACGTGACACATCTAGTACATCAGAATTAATTCGGGTGTAGACTTTAGATCATGTTCCAAAACTGAAAGTAATGAAAGACTGAAAACAATAAATGTATGTCCTCGAAGCATGAGGCATTGGCTAAAGCTTAGAATCTCCTCAAAGAGTTGTAGCCACGAAACTTGGAATCCTAATTGTCAGACCCTACATTTAGGGAATTGTAGACAAGTGTATGTGTTAGTACAAAAATGTACCAAGTATGATAGTCATGAATAAAAAAATTTGAAACTAAGGAAAAAAGGGATACCTTCATAAGATGCAATGAACAAACGAAAACATGAGAGAAAGAGTTAGAAAACATGAGTCATAAAACACGGTAAATGCACATAATCATCATCATCAACATGTATGAGATACTTCCGTGAAGTAACCTTGGTTCATAATAACTTATTTGTGGGATGTAGTCTTAACCGACATGCAAGACCATGTGAGCTAGTAAGATGGAATCCAGTGTCTTTCACACCGAGAAGGGTTGTCCTACTTGCCAAGGTAAGGACCATGAAATTTTAGCTATTCTGGATCAACTAGCTAATGTCTATATAGACAATCATATGTTAGCTCATAGTTTATGGTCACAGGTATTCGCCACTTGTCCACTCGGTGCTAAGTTTAAATGTCAAAGAATAGTTCTTAATCATATTCATCTTAGCTCTTAAAGGAACGTAGGTAATCTTCTCTTGTTCTTACATATGGAGACAGGGTAATCACCACTTGTCTTTCAATTAGGGAGAATGGGTAATAATTTTTTTCCTTAACAATAGAATAGTTTCTTAATATTTTGTTCATTTTAGGTGAAAATGCCTTTCAACCTTAAGAACCCTTTTTATTTGAGAAAACCTTTCACGTACATGCTTTTATGTTTTTATGAGAAATCCTTTCAACAACATAACAACAACATCCTCATTGATAATTCACTCTGAAAGAATTCTTAAAACATTTACATCAATTTCATAAGAACATGCATAATTCCACAATCACCTTTCATAGTTCAAAACCTATATGCAATCATCAATTTCTAGAAAACATGGGTTAGACATGGGTTCTTGGGGGATCATCATAAAATCTTTTAATTGCATCAATTCATGCTTAATAGATCGTAAACCAATCAAATACATCAATATTTAACAGAGCCCATGACATGGAAGAAAACCTTAACCCAATTCGAGAATTCTAACTTTGTAAATTGGAGAATTTGGAAACTCCATGGAGGAAGGGTCTCCAGGAATAAATCCTTCATACCTCAATGCCAATTGCTTAACCTCAATGACGGAATAGGAGAATTGATTTTCAAACACTAGCTTGGATCCTTCTTCTTTAAGCTTTTTAGAGAGAAATATTTGAGAGAATGAATTGAATGGGTTAATTTTGGAATAGAATCACTTGTATAAGGATTCTATGTAAGAGTAAAATGACATAGTATCAAGATAAAATAGTTCGGAAAATACCCAATTGACCTTGACTTACACGTGATGCGAACCCCCATATGGAGGCCCACATGAGCCGTCAAGGAATTCACGGGCCATGGTGGTAGTCGTGGTCCTTGACAAGTGGCCCAAGGGAAGGTTCCTTTTGGCCTTGCCCCTTCACGACCACTTTGACGAGTTTTGGACTCATTTGGATTCATTTGATGAGTCCGAGATTTGGACTCATTTGGGGCTTAGTTTATTTAGATTTAATGTCCTCAAATGCTTAATTTCTGCCATAAACTAATATTAAATCTTTGATTTTCACGTATATGGATTGAGGAAAAAATCAAGGACACTAACAGGCAAAAACGAACAACACAAGCTGAAAAAGTGGAGAAAAGCAAGTCTGACGATAACCAAGAGAACTTGGCGAACACTAGAGTTTCCCTAGACCTCCTAAGTTTACAGAACACTTAGCCCTAATGGGAAAAACCTAGGTGAACTTCGTTCTCTATCGGTGAAATCACCAGCTTCATCAGCGAAGGAATATTATACTATCGAATGCACTGATCAAGACAAAGATGAAATTGAATTAGTGATCTAAAGTACTAAAAGGTGCATCACGGAAGTGATCGACAATTATGATCTAGACCGCCTAAAGTTATAGTGTCTAAATGAGGAAAATATGAAGAACAAAACGGTGATGGACAAGAACGATAGGCGAGTCGCCGAAGCCCAAAAATCCTTGACGATCAACCCCAAAAAGCCATTTCTCAGATCACTATAAATTGACTTTTGGAAAATAGAGAAGGCATCCAATCATTGTGGAACGAAATAGAGAGAACAAAAACACTATTCTTGTTGATTTTAAGCAATTTTGGCAAGCGATTTCAATTCGGTACTGTAATAGAAAATACATTATTAATCTTAGAACTTTGATTTTCAATACCCAACTATGAAGCATGTATTAGGTATTGAATTTCTTTCTTTTATAATGATTAGCTAAAAACCAAATCTTGAGGGTTTGACAATGTGATTAATTGTTGAATTTGACTTGATAGGTGTTAGTTATTATCAATTTTAGTGCTAAATCAAAGTGGGTCTGACTTATCATTGTTCTTTAACTACTCTATTACATGTTTATTTCAATATAATTTAGTGTTTTATGCTTGCTTGAGAAAGAAGTGTAAAATTAAAGTGATAAGTTGGCACTCATAGTTGGTGGGTCATGATGGATTCATCTCGAGAGAGTGAATCCCAAGAGTAATTCTATGTAGCCAGCTCGAAACGGTCGATGTGGTGAGGTTGTGCACTGGTCCTTTTTTTTAGAGCATTGAGGTTCGAGAGAACTCAGTGGAAATAAGGTCATTGTTCGAGAGAAAAGTGCTTCATTTAAAGTTCATCTTACCCACGAAGAGTTAGCATTTTTGGTTAGTGATTTGCATCCATTGAGTTGAATTTAGCAATTGGTTGGTCAATCCCACAAGTATCTTTCCCTTATTTGGTTGTTCCTAGTTATTTGTGGAGGTTGTTTTCTAATCTAAAAACCCCTCACCCTGACATTGATGTCACTATTCAAATTTTATTAATAACTTTCAAAAACTCCTATTCCTTCAGCTACAAAAATCACTACTGTAACTTCACATTAAAATTCAAAATAAAACTACTATGTGTGATCGACCCCAATTCTATTATTGGGTTTATGCTGCTTAACGATTGTCTACAGTTAGTATCGGATGAGGTGTAGTTGATACGTTAATCAAACTGGTGCCACTGCTGGGGAGTGGTGCTGTTTAGAATTCTCTTACCAAAGTTTGATTTGTGATTCTGTTGGATGAAGTGGTATCGATTTGATTTGTTTTGTGTTTTTGTTGGTTGTGTTGAACATAAGAGGAAATGAGTGAGGTAGAGATTAGTTGTAGCCAAGTGGGCCACTAAGGTGATATTAACGATCTCAATAGTGTGCATAACCCAATGCAATTGAGTGGGATTGGTGCAATTTGTCTATCATCAACCGAAGAGAATGTTAAATTCCATGTCACTAGCACAACTCTCAAACTCCTACAAATGAAGGGACTCTACGGAGGGTTGACTCACGAAGACCCACATAATCATATGCAAAGGTTTATAGAGGTTGGTGGTCCGTTCTCATTCACGAATGTATCACAAGAATCAGTATGTCTCGCATTATTCCCATTATCTCTAACTGGTTAAGCTAGCAAATAGTTGGATGAGTTACAAAAGAATTCCATCACATCGTGAGCTTACCATGGTATTCAATGCAAGGTTATTTCCCCCTTCGAGGATGTTGAAACTAAGAGATAACATTCACGGTTTCAAGCAATTGGAAGGTGAACCTATCCATGAAACGTGGTTGAGGTTCAAGAAGCTACTACTTCAATACCCATCTCACGAACTTCCAAATAATGTATTGCTCCAATTCTACTGTGAAGTCTTGATTCGGTAAATAAAAGAGTAGCTAATCCATTGGTTCGAGGTGGACTAATTTTGCAATCGTTTGAGGTAACTTCATTTCTTCTTGATGACTTGACAAAAATTAATCAAGCATGGTACACTCAAGAAGAACAAGTTTCGCCTTTTTGCTTTAGAATGACTCAAGAGCAACTTGATAAAGAAAGAGAAAGGGATGAGAACATAAACAAGATGTTATCCCAAATGGAGCTGCTACAAGCACAAATGTTCGAAAATGTGGAAAAGCCCAAAGGAGCAAGGGGAGTGTTTATAGTTGAGGAGGTTTCTTCCTTGGGCTTTTCAAAGCCGGGGGAGAATCAAGGTTGGAACTCTCACAGATATCAGGAGGGTTTTCACCCACGCTACTTACACTGGGGTGGGAATCAAGGTTGGAACTGTCACAAAGAAGAAGAGTGGAGAAGATACTCTCAAGAATAGGCTAGGCAAAGTGATACTTAGAAAAGAGAGGATAACCATGAAGAGGATCACACTCAATTGAGTGAGAGCCCAAAGTCAAAGGGGAGTGCAAATAGTCTCTGAGTGGACAATCTGTTGTCTCGCATCCTTGACAAAGTTGAGGGGCCAGATTACTTGCTAAAAAGGATTAAAGAAGATTTCTCATCATTAAACAATAGAGTGAACTCTCACCTTGATGCAATAAAGATACTTGAAGGTCATTTGAGTCAACTTTCGGAATAATTGGAATAAAAAATAATGGGGGATGGCAAAACCATACACATAATAACTTTGGTTGAGGATGGTGATAGATATCTGGTTGTGGTTACTCATCGTGGAAAGGTAGTGGTAGGTGATATGAATGGCAATGATGAAGCACAAGCTCATTAAGAAGACAAAGGTATTGAGGAAGAAGAGATACCCATCCAACAAAGCTTTGCCAAATAGTTCCAAAAAGATGCAGGAAAATGCACCTTAATCTCCAAAGTGGTGCAAACTCTCCCCAAATTAACTCCTCCATTTCACCAACGTCTCAAGAAGAAAAATGAGGATGAGATGTTTAAGAACTTCCTATCGGTGTTCAAGACATTATCAACTAATCTCCTACTAGTGGAAGCATTGTCAGAAATGTCGGGTTGTGCAAAGTTTATGAAGGAGTTAGTTAGAAAGAAAAGAAGCTTGGGTCTTGAAACAATTCAAGCCTCTCATAGTTGTAGCGCAATTATGACCAATGAGCTGATTAAAAAGAAAGAAGATCCTGGAGCCTTCATCATTCCTTGCACTATCGGTGTGGTCCAATTTTCCAAGGCCCTATGTGATTTGTGAGAAAGTACAAATCTAATTCCATATGCAATCTATAAACAACTTGGGTTGGGTGAACCGAAATCCACTACAATGAGACTTCTGATGATAGACTGATCAATCAAGCACCCCATGGGGATACTTCATGATATCTTGGTAAAGGTTGACCGATTCATCTTTCTGGCTGATTTTTTCATTCTTGATTGCAAGATTGATGCTTAAATTCCCATTATTTTGGGAAGACCATTCTTAGCAACCGGGAGAGCGTTGGTAGATATTGAAAGTGGAGAATTGAATAGTTCTGAGTGAACGAGGATGAAGTCACCTTCAATGTATGTAAGTCAATGAAGCACCCAAGAGATATTCATGTGGTTTCGACTATTGATGTAATTGATGAAGCAATGGCTAGTGTGAGCCATTTGATGTGTATGAGTTAACCGCTTGAAGATGTTCTTGCAAACTAGGATGAGTCCGAAGTCAAGGGTTACGATGAGGTAGTAGCTGCCCTTTCAGGTTTGGGTGAATATTTAAAGACTCCATTAAAGATGGATATTGGTCTGAAAAATCAAGAAAATCCTCCCGTGAATCCATCAACGGAGGAACCACCAAAGCATGAGTTGAAAGTGCTCCCGTGATGCAGTCGGTGGATCGCCTAGTGGTTCTGCGATTCAGTGTTGCATCGCGCAAAGTTACAGAACTTGAGGAAGTTGAAGGCCAAAGCCAAAAGGCGATGGAACTGAACAAAGGGTAGATCGGTGAGCTGATCGTCGAGCCCAACTTAATGCGTCGAATGGTCTTTCGCAACATATTTTTGATGACTATAAATACGTTAAATAACACGTTTCTTTGGAGGCAACCCAAGTGTTTGATGTTTTGAATAATCATTGCTCAATGTGCAGGTGTCGGTGATTTGGCAAGGGTAGGACTCCTTCTGCGGTTCGTTGAGTAAGTTCGGCGATCAGGAAGTTGATCCCCTTCATGAAGTCAATAGTTGGCTGAGATACTAGAACATTAGCCAAGATACATACACCACTTGGCGATTCGCCGAGGTGATTGGGTGACTCAAATTTTTCTGCCTTTTTGCACTTTCCCAAATAACCTGAGTCATAGATCCTTCGGTGAGGTTTCACATTCACTAGGCGATGCGCTGATGTTATTCGGTGGACCTGCTCTTGTCTGCCTTCCTTCACCAAAATGGAATGGTTGCATTTTGGAAAATTCGGTGAGCTCCAGTGTCACGACCCGAGAACACCCCCAAGTCGTAACATGCGTATTCGACCTCTTGGAGGTCTTATACAAGCCCTTAGTATTCATCACATTAGATATGTAAAATAGTGCGGAATTAAGAACTCTTTAAAACAAAATCCATAAGACTCAAAGGTCATACTTTTTTTTTTTAAAGCAGACATCTTTCAAAAGTACACAAGCGGAATACTAAGTCTCTTTGCCATCTTAGACATAAACTTGAAAACATACTAAGGGCACGACCCTTTACAATCAAAAGAAGTCTACTAAGTCTATTACAAGAACCTTATCATAAAACTAGAATAGAAAAATCTTGTCCTCGACATATGAGGACATACCACATGATCTAGGAAGAACTTCAAATCCCAAGCTTACTATAGAACCCACTCACTTGCCGGAACCTACACTTGTAGAAAATAGAGAAAATATGGAATTAGCACAAGTACTAAGTATGATGACCATGCAAAATCATGCTAAAACAGACATTTATTTGAGATTCCATGCCATTTTGATAAAACCTTCATATCACAATTATAAGAGACACATTTCACGTCATCATCCACATATAAGATAATACCCACATAATAGACATACTCAACTAGTACCAATGTACAATACATGAACATAAGCGAGAAGTAAGTCTTTTCCATCATTTAATGACCTCTATCTCAAGTTACCCAAAGCCACACTTAAGTGAAACATGAAGTGACTGCCCATACAATCTTTTTAAGTACACCTAAGTGTTCCTAAGGGTTACCATAGATAAGGAACGTAAGATTACAATATCACATGCTAAGTCAAAATTCTTTAATGAACCACTTTAGGAGACATTTAAGCATTTAGGGGACTTTCACATAATAGTCATTTAGACTTAGGGAACTCACTTTAACATCTTCTAGGCCTACTCGTGCAATTTGTAGATAGCATCCCATACTACCACCTACACTTTGTAGAACCTATCCAATAACTACAGTGCACATCCCACATGATGGGAATAGGCATTAACCGACATAGACCATACTAGCTAGGCATGGAATCCGGAGTCTATCCTACTCCGTGGAAGGTGTCCTACTTGCCAAAGGTAGAACTAATAATTAACCCATGTAGGCACATGGTTTAGGGGATGTCCAAGGAGGTTCATTATGCCCTAGCCCCATACTTAAGTAGGGCTACCATCCTAACCACATCCACTCGGTGCTTAGCCTTAGTTCCCATAGAGTAATTCATTCACATGTATGCACTAGAGTGGACCCCATTTCTAAGTTCGGCCAACTCATAGTACTTCTACCAAGAAGGGCTCCATTTCTTAGTTCTAGCCAATCAAGGTTCATTAAGGATAGATCATTGACTTTCTTAGAGAGAGTTTGTTACCATTCCGGTCCACCATCTCTACGTCTATCATTTCACACAAGAAGAAGCTCATTACCCCTTTGGTTCACCACTTCAAGGTTTAACATTCACATTTAGGAGTCTAGACTTACTCATGAAAAGGGTACCATGCTAGGTCTAGCCTATTCAAGATATAATCTAGAAGTCCTCTTTTATCATTCATAGAAAGGGCACCATGCTTAGGTCTACCGATCCTAGACCTTCATTTATTCAAAGAGCTTTCAAGTAACAAGAAGGGACATCTAACTCTACGAAGGAAGTCACAACCTTACCATATAGGGACTCTTCATAGTCCAACATCGTCACATATGAACATTTAAAGAGAGCATACTTACAATTACACTACAATAACACTTTGTACAAGATCACCTTATAACCATAAGAATACCTTCACATATTTACCTTCACATAGTACAATAACACCTCATAACTTGATAACACTTTAATTCAATAGATAATCCCTTCAAGGCCATATTCATAATGCAATCCATACTTAAACACCTCCACCATAAGTGGATCAAACCAAGAAAGAACAATTATATCCATAATATGAGATTAAGCCAACTTACCATCGTCCAAAGCCATAATCAACAACACTCAAGTCTCAACCATTTTACTTACCACAAGAGAATTCATCCATAACTTGCCCATAAGGACACAACTTTCAATTCATCCATACATCATCAATTCATCATAGATAGATGCAGAAAAGCATAAGAGTAACCAATACAATCCAATCCAAACACAATTTCGTAAACTTTGAATCATAAGCAAAAGATCCACTTCATAAGCAAATTTAGTAGTTTAGGGAAAACATGGGTTCTTCAAGGAATTCCATATGAAATCATCTTAAAACCATTAATTCATCAATATAATGTCTTAGAAAACGTTTTGCCAATGAACCCATGCTTAGATTAGAATTTGAAATTTTTGTTCTTTGGAACACTTTTGATTGGACTCCTTGAAAGAAAGATTGATCAAGGATCAAGGGTCACCATACCTCTACGTTGAAAACCCACGAAAATTGAAGAAGAAAGCACTCGAAATCTTCAACCCTAGCTGCAACTTGACCTTGACCTTCAATGGTGTTCTAGAGAGAACCTTTTTTTTGTTAAAGAGGGGTTTTGATTTTTTTTGAAGAATGAACTAAAACAATACCTTTTTAAAAGTTTTAATACCATATATAGTAATTAGAAATAATATAAAATGTACCCACTTCTTAATTTAACTAAAAAATAATATTTACGAAACCGCCCCTTGCCCACATGGACTTACCAATTTATGCTTAAACTTTTAAGATTCGTACGTTAGGCTCTAGTTTCACATATAAATTTTTAGGGTCGCTACATTATCCCCTACTTGGAAACATTCATCCTCGAATGACACTTTAAAACATTAAGGGTAGCTAGCCCACAACAATCATACAATATCAATATAAAAACACTCATCAAGGAGGAAACATCAACTCCACATAACAAGTCATTACAACACCACTTCATTCAAATTTATGGAAGTAGGATTCACACCTACAACTCAACATGCCTCAAACCTTTTCCATTTTTCACTTATTTGGAGGAACTTCCTTCTCCATAGCACCTCATGGTCATAACAACATCAAAGAACACAATATGCAATTATCTCATTTAAACACAATCATGGCACATCAAGAAAACACTTAAGCATGCTCAACTAGTCAACTCATAAAATATTTTAGCAACTCATCATATATGCATATAAACATGAGATACATCATTATGAAAACTCATTTTCTAATTTAACAAGAATTCAACATAAGACATACATATCATAAGGAGACTATAGAAACTCATTTTCACATAAGACTCCAAAACATACAACATGCCACTAGAAACTCTATGTCCCAAGATTAAATAGAAATAGAAGAAAGTGACAAGGATTCCAAAACTCACCACAACCTACCATTCAACATACCATCCCCAACATAGGAGAAACCCATCTAGGCCATCATAAACAACAAATAAATATCTCATTACAAAACAAGGAACTATGATTACCGGCACCTTCATCCGGATTAGCTTTCTTGTTAGCTTGGAGACAATATAAACGAGTCTTCTTTTGACCCTCAACATATAAACCACTATAAGAAGCTTGCTTAGCATTCCTTCCTTTAGCCACAATATTTGGACAATCTTTCACCTTATGATCATCATTTCCACAACCACAACACCCATTAGTACCGGCTAGACATTTCCCAAAATGCTTCTTTCCACAAGTGGGACAAGTAGGCTTAACAAATTGAGATCCACCACATTTCTCTTGGTTAACCTTGGGAGCACTTGGAAAATCTTGGTTTGGTACCCTCTTCTTGAACCTAGGTTGACCTTGCTCATCGGATCTACTCCTCTTCACATCCCTATTCATCCTCTTAAGTTTGAACTCCTCAATAGATTGAGCATACAGAACAAGCCTAGAGATATTCATGTCACCATAGAGCATTGCCGTACGTCACTCTTCCATAACCAAGTCGGATATACCGGTAACAAACCTACTCATCTCCTCTCTAGGGTTAGACACCAAGGATGGAGCATATCTAGACAACAAGGTAAACTTCAAAGCATACTCCTCCACACTCATACAACCTTGCTTAAGGTTTATAAATTCCTCAATCTTACACTCCCTCTTCGCACGGGGAAAGTACTTTCCTAAGAATGCTTTCTTAAACTCCTCCCATTGTATAGGGCCCCCTTCAACTGGTCTATTGGCTTTCCATTGAGTGAACCAAATTTGGGCCACCTCGTTCAATTGGTAGGAAGCCAACTCCACCTTCTCCCTAGATGACGCACCCATAGAATCTACAATCTTCTATATTTCATCCAAGAATCCTTGGGGATCTTCTCCTATTCTAGAGCCAAGAAAGATAGGAGGATTCATCCTCACAAAGTCTCTCAATCTTGAGGCCGCGGTACTCTCATCTCTATTCACTTGAGCCGTCATGGTTCGGGCTAAGTTTAGAAAAGCCTCCCTAATCTCCTCATTAGTCATTTCTGGGGGAACCACCGAAACCTCAATTTCTTGCTCACCTATAGGGACTTGGTCAACTTGAAGACCTTGCACACCTTTGGGAGGAACTCCCTCATCAACTATCTCAGCTCTCCTTTGGTTAGCCCTCGTATTCATATCCTATAAACACAAGAGAGGGATTAGAAAAAGGACACTTATAAACCAAACTCTAAGGCACGACTTCAAGAATAATGAAAGAAGTGTAACTCACCATAATTTTTTTGCTTAAGATCATTTGGCGCTGCTACGATGAGGCCAAATGAAGTTGTATAATCAAAAAAAAAATCTGCGCTAGCCGGTTATCAAATGAATCGCTGGTGATGAGCATTGCACACTAGCGAAAGTGTGGTGTCTTGTTTTATATTTCTACCAATGCCTTGCGTGATGAGCTTACTGTGAACCGTATGTGATAACATCTAGAATCTGTCCCCGTTAGTCTGGTTGACTAAGTGATGCAAGTTCTTGAAATGATCTTAAGCAAAATTTTTGAAGAGTGAAACAATTTGACATTAGAGCTCTTTTGTGGCTAACCTTGTGAGTGTGTGAACTTTGTTTTAGCACCCTTTGAGCCTTACCCTTTTTTTTTGGAAAAAACTTGATGCAATTGTGACCTGTCTTTATCCCTTCCCCCATAATCCTCATGAGATGTGGTTTGTTTGAATAGTCAACTTACGTCAAAAGCCTAAGTTTGGGTGTGGTGAAAATAGAAGGTAAATTAAGAAGTGTGAAGAACTTCCGCTCTACCCAAGGTTTTGAAAAAGATGGAACCCTTCCATAAAAAAAGGGAGAGAAAAAGAAGGAAAAAACAAAAAGAATGAAAAAGTATTTAAATAAAGTTGCAAAAAGAAATGGGGTGTCCAAAGTTTCATGGAAAATGAATAATGGGGTGAATTTTGAACATGAATGAAATTGTTGAAGAAAAAGGGAAGAAAGTGTTGTTCATACCACATTTCATGAGGATAGTTCCCACTGAGCCTAAATGACTATACCTTTACAATCAACCCATTACAAGCCTTGAAAAGACCTTTTTGATCTTGAGTGAGCTTAAACAAGTATTGATTGGAAAATAAGACCAAACCTATGGGTGGACTCATGCATGTGTTCATCTTTGTGAGTGTGAGAGTTGTATGTGATTCCGGAACTATAAAGTGTTGAACCATTGTGTGTGAATATGGAATCATTCTCGGTGTGAGGGAATTTGTGTACCTTTGTTGAGCTTGAACTTGCATTCGAAGCAAGTATAGTGAACTTGAGAATTGTTGGTAATGGTAAGTCACAACTTGAATCTTTGAGTGCCTAATTGATCCTTGCATGAGTAAGTTGAGTATTTTTGTGTGCATTCATGATTGAGTATTGTGTAGCACTGTTTGAGACATCCTTTTTGAACTGCTGAAGTTGAGTTTTACTTGAGGACAACCAAAAGTTTAAGTTGGGGGCGTTGATGAGTCCTAGATTTGGACTCATTTAGGGCTTTAATTATAATGATTTAGTGTCCTCAAAAGCTTAATTTGTGCCAATAATTGATGAAAAACTATTGATTTCCAGGTATATGGATTGAGGACCAAAGCATGGACATTAATATGCGAAAAGGAACGAAGTGAGTAGAAAGATGGAAGAAATGAAAGTCTGGTGATCGCCAAGTTCCTTTGGCGAGTCACCGAATGGACATTACCTCGCATAAAGTTCCAGTGTGCCAACCCTTGAGGGAGAAAATCAAGTTGGTGAGAGAAAGGAGCAGTCGGTGGATCGCCTATTAGTTCTGGGATTCAGAGTTGGATTGCCCAAAGTTACAGAACTTGAAGAAGTTGAAGGCTAAAGCAAAACGGCGTTGGAACTGAACAATGGGCAGTCATAGAGCTGATCGCCGAGCCCAACTTAATGCGCCGAATGGTCCTTCTCAACATATTTTTGACGACTATAAATACATTTTTGAACATTTAGTTTAGGATCTTTGCTCAATGTTTTTAATCTTTTGGAATCATTTTTGAGATTTGACATTCAACTCTGAGTATTGAGACTAAGTTTTCCTTAGCTTGGAAGAATTGAAGTTTTTCGCTTTTGAGAAATTAGAAATGGGTCTTCGAGATTCTTCAATTTGGACCTTTGTGAAGATGAAATTAATCTTACCCCGTTGATAGAAACACAATTTGGTAACGATTTTTATCTTTTTATGATGTCTAGCTAAAACCCCAATTCTTGGTGTGCGATTATTTGATTATGGGATGATTTAGTTTTTGGGTATTGCTAATTGTTAGTTTAAATGTTATTTAGAAGTGAGTTTAACCAATAATTGTGGCTTAATTTAAAGAATTGTAGTTGCAAATGCAGTTCTACCTTCGTGTTTATGGCTTGCTCGAGAGAGAGGTTTTCAAATCAAGATTGTTGATTAATGGTCAGTGGTTATTGGGTTGATATGGGTTCAACTCGAGAGTGTGAATCCTAAGCTCAATTCCACATATTCAGCTCTAGAGAGTGAATAGACTAAGCTGTAGGATGGTCTTATTTGCTTGCTTGCTAGTGTTCGAGAGAAACCAACATGATTCGGGATAAATTGTTCAAGAGAAAACTTATTCCCTCTATGGCTTATATTACTCACTAATATTCAGCTATTTTCTAACAGTTGCAATTATCCATTTGTCTACATTAGCCTATAATCATATCACATCCCAAAAACCGATCTCATTATTGTTATTTTTGTGTTGTTTGTTGCTGCTGTAGTTGATAACTTCGAACCAAAACCCCCCTTTTATTTGACATTCGTGTCACCCCCTGATTTGTATTATGTTTTTATTCGATAATGTTTATTCCTATGATTGACTTGAGCATATTCGTACTTTCCTATTGAATCTTAAACACGAAGTGAGATTCGACCCCAACTCATATAGTTGGCTTATATACTGACTAACGATCATTGACGCTTTGAATCAGATGAAGTGTCTTTGATAACATTATTCAATCAACAATCGATCATTGCATGAGTAAGGTGAATCTTGTTGTGTGCATTTTTGTTGAGTCTTATGCAGCACTATTGGTGACATCCTTTTTTAACTACAAATCTTGAGTTTTACTGAAGGACAAGCAAAAGTTTAAGCTCAGGGTGTTGATGAGTCCGAGATTTAGGCTCATTTGGGACTTGGTTTATATAGATTTAGTTTCCTCAAATGCTTAATTTGTGCCATAAACTGATGTTAAATCTTTGATATTCAAGTATATTGATTGAGAAACAAAGCAAGGACACTAATAGGCAAAAACGAACAACACAAGCTGAAAAAGGGGAGAAAAGCAAACATGACGATCGCCAAGAGAACTCGGCGAATTACCCCTAGACCACCTAATTTTATAGAACACTGATCCTAAAACTGGAAAAACTTAGGTGAATTGCGTTCTCTATCGGTGAATCATTGAATTGCCAGTAACTACTGAATTTTATAGAATATTGAGCCCAACAAGGAAAAACTTGGGCGAATTACATTCTTTATCTGTGAATCATCGACTTTATCAACGAAGGAATATTGTACCGCCGAATGCACTGATCAAGACCAAGATGAAATTGAATTGGCGAGCTAAAGGACTAAAAGGTGCATGCGGAAGTGATCGGCGATCCAGATCTAAGCCACCTAATGTTATTACAGTGTCTAAATGAGCAAAATGTGAAGAAGAAAGGGACGAGGGACAAGAACAATCGGTGAGTGGTCGACTGGTCAGTGAAGCCCTACTTTCCTCGTTGTCAACCCCAAAAAGCCATATCTCATATCGGTATAAATTGACTTTTTGAAGAGAATGAAGGCATCCAGTCATTGTCGAACGAAATAGAAAGAACAAAAACACTATTCTTGTTGATGTTAAGCAATTTTGGCAAGAAATTTCAATTGGGTATTGTAATAGAAAAGATATTATTCATCTTAGAACTTCGATTTTCAATACCCAGCTATGGAGCCTATATTAGGTACTGAATTTTCTCTTGAACAATTTACCCCGAATCAAATCGATTTCTCTCGAACACGAATCAGCAGCAATTAAGCACAACCTTCACATTAGTCCATTCACTCTCTTGAGCTGAATGTGTGGGAGAGGGTTTAGGATTCAC
The DNA here is from genome assembly GCA_036250505.1 of Solanum acaule. Classification (NCBI taxonomy): domain Eukaryota; kingdom Viridiplantae; phylum Streptophyta; class Magnoliopsida; order Solanales; family Solanaceae; genus Solanum; species Solanum acaule. Next base: position 7,363 of record JAJOOR010007012.1, on the reverse strand, counting down.
TCTCTCGAGCTGAACCCATGACAACCCAATAACCACAGACTATCGATTCAGTAGTTTTTGTTTTAAAAACCTCTCTCTTGAGCAAGACAAAGACATGAAGTTAAAATTGTATTTGCAACTACAATCCATTAAATTCAAACACAACTACTGAACGAAATCACCTTTAAACAACAAGTAGACTATCAATTAGCAATACCCAACAGTAAATTCAACACATATTCACATAATCATACCCAAAGAATTGTGGTTTTAGCTAGACATAGTAAAGAGATAGAAATCTACACCAAAAAATGTTTCCATCAAGAAGGTACGATTGAAAATGTCTTTACACACATCTAAGATGAAGAATCTTTAATACCCACTTCAAATTTGTTGGAATTGGAAATCCTAAAAGCTAAGGAACAATGTCTCCAAAAACTAATTTCTAATAATGAAAAATAATAATGTTTGACATTCTAAAATTGCATAGTAAGCTAAAAATTCAAATAAGTATTTATAGTTGTCAAAAGTATGTTGCAAAGAATCACTCGGCGCAGTTAGTCGAGATCGCCGATTCACTAGGCGATCTACCCATTATATCGCTGGTTTTGCTCTTACCTTCAGCATCTTCACGTTCTGTATCATTAGGCGATATAGCGTTGCTTCGCAGAACTATTCGGTGATGTGCCGATTGCTCCTCTCCATCTCCGACATTATATTCTCCTTCAGCGTATTTGCACACTGGAACATTAGGCGAGACTAAGGGCTTTCAGTGACTCACCTAATGGGTTAGGCGTTCTTCATGCCTTCATTTCGTCATTCTTTCAGTTGCTTTGTTCCATTTTGCTCAATAGTGTCCATACTTTGTCCCTAAGTGTAAATACCTGAAATTCAAGGATTTGCATCAGTTATTGAGACAAAATATGCATGTGAGGACACTAAATCTATTAAAATATAGCCTGAAATGAGTCCAAACTGTGGACTCATCAACACCCCAAACTTAAACTTTTGCTTATCCTCAAGTAAAACTTAAGTTCAACAGTTCAAAAAGGGATGTCTCAAAAAGTGCTACACAAAACTCAATCATGAATGCACACAACAAGAATCAACTAACTCATGCAAGGATCAATTATGCACTCAAAGACTCATGTTTTGACTCACCATTACCAAAGAATCTCAAGCTAACATTACTTGCTTCAAATGCAAGTTCAAGCTCAACAAAGGTGATCAAATGGCCTCACATAAAGAATGATTCCATTTTCACACACAATGGTTTAATCAGCTATAGCTCCGGAATCGAGATCAACACTCACACTCTCAAAGATGAAACACAATGTATGATTTCACTCATAGGTTTGCCTGTATTTTCCAATTGTCTTTTACTTCAGCTCACCAAGATCGAAAAGGTCTTTTCAAGGCTTGTAATGGGGTTGAGTGCAAAGGTATGGTCATTTAGGCTTACTGACTTTTATCCTCATGAAATGTGGTGCTAACAACACTTCCTTTCCTTTTCCTCATCAGTTTCATTCGTGCTCACAAGTCATTCCATTATTCACCTTCCATGGTCTGTTGGAAACCCCATTTCTTTTTGCATTTTCACAACTTTATTCCACAACTTTTTTATTTTTCTTTGTTATTCTTTTCTTCTTTTTCATAACTCTTTTTTTTGTATGGAGGGGTTCCATTTTCCTCGAAACATGGGTAAAAGGGGACTTTCTTGCACTCATTGATTTACCTTCTTTTTTAACCACACCCTTAACTTAGACTTTTGGCCTAAGTTGGCTATTTAAACAAGTCACAAGTCATGAGGATTATGGGTAATGGATCAAGAAAGGTTATGTTTTTATCAAGTTTCTTCCAATAAAAGGGTAAGGTTCAAGGTGTACTCAAAAGAGGTTCACACGCTCACAAGGTAAGCCACAAAGAGAGGTATAATGTCAAATTGGCTCACACTCTTCAAAGTTGCATAACATTATATCAAGAGATTGCCTCACTTAGTCAACCGGACCAACGGGGAAAATTCTAGGTGTTATGATGCATGGTTCAAGGTAGGATTATCACTCAAGGCATCGACACCAAAGTCAAACAAGACTCCACATATTCTCTAGTGTGCAACGTTCATCACAAGAGAATCAATTTGATAAATGGCTAATCACAACGAAATGAAAAAAGTTCACATATTGTCTATGTAACTTCATTTGACCTCTTCGTAGCCGCACATTTATGTTCGTTCGATTATGAACACTATTCAAGGCATCGATATTGATCAAAACCTAGACTCAAATTTTCCAAAGAACATCCACATTCAAATACATGCATGAAGTGGAAAAAAAATATTCGAAAGGGTCAAAAATCATTTACAATTAAAACAAGGAGCAACAAGTTCAAACCTTCCACAAAAAGCACTGTATCACACAAATTCAGCTCAAAGCCCAATTATACAAACACAACCAATCAGGTCACAAAAAAAAGATGGGCCTCACCCCACCACAAATAAAGTCATTTGTCCTTAAATGCAAACAAAAATATCCAGAAGTTAGAAAGTACGAAAGAGAAGGGGGTGAAGAGGGGATCTTGTCTACGTAATCATTTTATCTGTGTGGGCATCGATGCCCAGTGTGTCAGTCTATACTCGGGTCTTAGGATTTGGAGTCGCATCAGAAGGATTATTAGGATTACACCCACTTGGAGCTGCGAAGGGTCTATCTGCCAGAAAGGTATGCACAACTTCATAGAATCCCCTGGCCCGTGAAGGAATATCGGGGCCTCAAGGAGTAGTCTCCCTATCGAAAATGGGTCTCTTTCCCTTACCTCTCCCAATAGTTACTAGGAGTTTGGTGACCTTGCTCCTAGATGCAGCTACATCCTCTTTAAGTGCAATCCTCTTTGCTTTCCTTTAGGGTGGCATGTTTCTTCCTGCAACCTTAGGTCTCGCCATGTCTGCAAAACATAGGGAACAAATTAGAAGGCATCAAACAAAAGCACAAAAAATATGTTGCGACAGACTCGCTGACTCACTTGGTGAGATGCCGAATCACTTTTACGAGCTGGATCGGGCTTGTCGAAAGGATTGGCTCAAAAAGATCTGGCAATTTAGCGATGGGAAAGGCTTTCGGCACATTGCCAACAAATTTCGGCTAGCAAGGGTCAGCCAGCAAAAATTTACAGTGCAATTTAAGCTACATGGGTGCAGACAAAGGGCGATCAAGAAAACTTCAGCGAGTCGCAAAGTGCCTCGGCGACCTCAGGCTTCTCGCAGAAAGTTATAGAACCCAACATCAAATAGAGCATGAAATTAAAGGCGAGATGGGGACACTAGGAGAATCGCCAAGTGGTTCGGCGAGCTCGACCCAACTCGCAAACCGACCCAACGTGCCTATTTTCAACCCAACTTCTTGATTTCAACCCTGCAACCCCTGAAAACAAAATCAAACCATCCACAATACAAATTAAGATTAGACCCATAACACCCATCAAAATGCAAGCACAACCCCTAAAATCGAATGCAAAGCACAAAAATTAAAGGAATTCAACATTATGCACATTATACGCCAGATTTTCAAATTAGAACAGGCAATCAACAACTTAATCCTATCAGAGAGGCACATCACATGACAATACCATAAGATTAATTGCAACTGAGTACAAAAATTCTCAAAAATTAACTCAGAGTTTTGAAAACCAACCTTTAATGTCGATAAAAACTAGATTGAAATGCTAGGCGGCAATGCAATCAAATTCCGAGCACAAATCAATCAACTAAAATACTTATAGAATGTGGAAATATTGAAAATACTAAGAAGGTGCGAGTTTGTGAAGATTAAAAGTGAAGAGTTTGAAAGTTTAAACCTTTGGCATTATAAAAACCGTTCTTGCCCATTCGGTGACATTAATGTTGCTCGCCGTACCACTCAGTGACTCACTAAGTGATTATTTACCTCGCTGAGTTTTATAGGACCTTCAGTTTAACTAGGGGTCCAAATGGCAGTATAGATCGAGATCGCCGACTAGGTCAGCGATCCGCCAATAATTTCCTGGGATCACCATATTTTGCAGACTCTACTTCGAAGTTGTCTTGTATCTAACGGTGGTCTAGGACGGGGTCGCCGACCTCTTCAGTGAATCACCGACTGGACTTTTAGCTCGCCAATCTACATTTTTCACTCACATTCCACATGTCGACCTACACATTCAACACACCATTATTTCTAAAACAAACATAAAGCAATAAAGGGTTTTGTGTTTCCTCCCAAGCAGCGCCTTAGTTAACATCGCGGCATGACGTAAGTCAACACCTAAACCTCATTTTTGGGGCTGGCCATGTTATCACTAGGAAACCCCTCTTTATGCTGTGAGTAGAAACATAATAACACTTGGTTTATCTGGGTGTCTTATAGCTGAATAATTATGGAATTAAAGGTCGTCATCTGATTCAACATTTTGATAATGTCTTTTATCTCATTCAACACCCTATCTTGTTCTTCGATCTTGTGTAGAATTAGTGAGAGGACATTCTCATTGTGTCCATCCTCCTGCTTCTTCACCTTTTGACGCTCGCGAGGGGTAAAGTGATTGTCCTTTTTCGTGGACAGCAATTTCAATTCCATAAATTTCTTAGACAAGGCATCTAGCTCAGCCAACAATGCGGCCCATTCTTGTTTTTTTTTTGTTTCCTTGTTGGTCTTAATCTAGCCATGAAGGAGTTGTGCTACTTCTTCGTAGGGTTGTTAGATCAAACCACCCTCACAGAATTTGCCAACAATACTTCTATTTTAGGAAAACCACTATAGAAGCATTGTAGTAGCAATTTATCTAACATTCATGAGATAAGCATTCTTGCAGTATTGCTTTAAATTTCAACCACATCTCATGGAGAGTCTCACTCTTCATTTGCTTGAACATCAGGAGATTATCCCTCAGATTCAACAGTCTCAAAAGGGGGTGATTCATTTGGTGACCACTGTCATCATTCACTCGCATATTTCCTATGCTCAACACACAACCAAACAAAACTAAACTAAAAATTAAATTAGTTCACTATAATTAACAAGAATAAATTTGACTTAACTAAATATTCTCAACTAACACCACTCTTCGGCAGCGGCGCCATTTTGATTGATGTATCCGTATGCTTCATCCAATAAAAAGTGACCACGATCGTTCAATAGTAATATAACCCAACTAGTGAGTTGAGGTCGAGTCCTAAGGGAGCAGTTTGTAGTCGAGAATCAATGGAAAAACAAGAAATTTTTTCTAGTCAATTATAGCTAAAGACATATACGAAAAAAAACATATTAAATTAGGGGTGACACAAGTGTCAATTATCGAAGGGGATTTTTCTAATCACAATTCAACTAAAATGACAACTAAACACGAAAAGACAAATATGGGGATGGGATTCTTCGGATGTGATAGGAATATGGGATAAGGTAAACAATCGTGTAATTGCAATTAATAGTAAATCACTGTAAATTGGTAACTAAGCTAAACTTTAGTGGGGGTAAATTTTCTCTCAAACAATTTAACCCGAATCAAATCGCTTTCTCTCAAACACCAATCAACACTAATTAAGCACACCCTTCGCTTTAGTCCATTCACCCTCTCGAGCTGAATGGGTGGGAGAGGGTTAAGGATTTACTCTCTCGAGCTGAACCCACAACAACCCAATAACCACATACTATCGATGCAATAGTTTTGGTTTTAAAAACCTCTCTCTCGAGCAAGCCAAAAACACATTTAAAATTGTATTTGCAACTACAATCCATGAATTCAAAGACGACTACTAAACGAAATCACCATTAAACAGCAAATAGACTATCAATTAGCAATACCCTACAGTAAATTCAACGCATATTCACATAATCACACCCCAAGAATTAGGGTTTTAGTAAGACATCGTAAAGAAATAGAAACCGGTATCGAAAAATGTTTCCATCAAGCAGGTACGATTGAAAATGTCTTTACACACGTCTAAGATGAAGAATCTTCAATACACACATAAAATTTCTTGAATTGGAAATCTTCAAATCCTCAAAGCTATGGAACAATGTCTCCAAAAAGTAAGTTCTAAAACCAAAAAAATAATAATGTTTGATATTCTAAAATTGCATACTAAGCTAAGAATTCAAATAAGTATTTATAGTTGTCAAAAAGTGTGCTTCAAAGGATCACTCGGCGCAGTTAGTCGGGATCACCGATCCACTCGGCGATCCGCCCTTTGGTTATTTGTATCGCTGTTTTTGCTCTTGCCTTCAGTATCTTCGCGTTCTGTATCATTGGAAGATATAGCACTACTTCAGAAACTATTCGGTGACGCACCGACTGCTCCTCTCCATCGTCGACTTGATTTTCTCCTTCAGGGCATTTGCACACTGGAACATTAGGCGAGACTAAGGCCCTTCAGTGACTCGCCTAATGGGTTAGGCGATCCTCAGACCTTCATTTCTTTGTTCTTTCAACTGCCTTGTTCCTTTTTGTTCAGTATTCTCCATGCTTTGTCCCTGAGTCTAAATACATGGATTCAAGGATTTACATCAGTTATTGAGACAAAATATGCATTTGAGGACACTGCATCTATTAAAATATAGCCATAAATGAGTCCAAGTTGTGGACTAATCAAGATACTTTCTAGGATGAAACCCTTATCAAAAAAATATTCTAATTGCTCATTCAAGTCCTTTAGTTCTAATGTAGCCATTCGGTAAGGAGGAATAGATATAGGCTGCATATCTAGAGAAGGTCAATACCGATGTCTACTTCCCTTTCGGGAGGAAAACCAGGTAAATCAGCTTGAAATACTTCCAGAAATTCAATAACCACGGGGACCATCTCGAAAGTAGGTGTAAGACCCTAAAAACTAGTAGACCTAACTAGAGCCTCAAGCTAGGGTTCTAAGGTTTGATGTATGAGAGATGGAGTCACTATATGAGACTTCCTGTGCATTGAATGAGGGGTATACTGATAGAACGTCAAGGTACGTGTTAGACCTCGTAGTATAGAAGACCACCTAGGGTTTGATTGAGGGTTGCAAGGGTGAGTGCCAAGGAAAAAGGGGCAAGCCTAAGCTAAAGGCCAAGGTTGCCCCAAGCTTGGCAAGGTACTGCCTCAAGACCATGACCATCTTTACTTCCAGTGGTCATGACCATGTCTCATGGGAAGGCTCGTGGTCGTGTCTTAACAGTGTGGAGGGGAGCTACTGATCAGGAGACCACGGCCACCACCACGAGCCATGGTGCCCTTGACGGCTCGTAAAGATAGGCGTGGCCCCTGGTAAGGGGCTGCCGAGTCGGGGGTTATTTTGTAATTTCCAAAATGATTAGTTAATTAATGGGGTTGATTTTAATTGTTTTATTTCCCCTATATAGACTATTTTAAGTCATTGGGG
>JAJOOR010007011.1:0-68559 GCA_036250505.1 Solanum acaule | reverse complement strand
TTTATTTGTATATATGTTTTGGGTTGCTTCCGCCTGTTTATATTGTTATTTTCCTACTCTTGTTTAATTTCTACCCTTAGACCCATTACTTGTTGTTCTGGGTTACGGGTTGGCTTACCTGCTGGTGGGTTATAGTAGGTGCCATCATGACTTGATAAATCTGGTCGTGACAAGTTGACTTCTTGATTTGTAGTCCAAGGAAGAATGTGAGTTCTCCCATTAAACTCATTTCAAATTCACCTTTCATTAGATTTGCAAAATTCTCACACAAAGAAGGGTTAGAGCTTTCAAAAATAATATCATCAACATAAATTTGAGGTATAAGAATATATAAGCTAGATCTTTGAATGAAAAGAGTTGTGTCAAGTTTCCCCCTTTGGAAATTATTTTGAAGTAAAAAAGTACGTAATCTCTCATACCAGGCTTTTGGAGCTTGTTCAAGACCATCAAGCGCTTTAGAAAGTTTGTAAACAAAATCGAGGCAAGAAGGATTTTCAAACCCATGGGGCTATTTGATAAAAACTTCTTCTTTTATGAAACCATTTAAAAAGGCACCTTTTACATCCATTTGAGAAAATTTAAAGTGCTTAAAGGATGCATATGCGAGTAAAATTTGTATGGATTCTAACCTTGCCACAGGAGAAAAAGTTTCATCGTAATCAATACCTTCCTATTGGGAGTAGCCTTGAGCAACTAATCTTGCTTTGTTACGAATAACTTTTCCATTTTCATCCAGTTTGTTACGAAATACCATCTGGTTCCGATTACTGAGCAATTCTTTGGTGTTTCGATACAAGTCCACACTTGATTTCTTTCGAATTGATCGATTCTTTCATTGCCTGTATCTATAACTCATCTTCCATAGCTTTATTTATTCATTTAGGTTCCATTTGAGATACAAGAGCCACAAAGCTTGTTTTCAGAGGGAAGACCGTGTCTGGATTTTTTCATCAAGTTTTCTGAGAATGAAATTTTCAGGATAGCTGGCTTTGTGTCTCCATTCTCTAGGAATGTTGGCTTTGTCGACTGGAGTAGTCGAATCCACCTCTGCAGTAGCTGGCTTGTCCGAGTTAAATTTGATTGAGACATTTGAGATATCTTCAGTTGATTTGGATGAAGTAATTTCATCGTCACCAACTTCAATTTCCTGTACTCTTGGATTAGTGTCATCAAATACCACATGAACAAATTCTTCGACACTTAAAAGTTCTTTTATTAAAAACTCGAAAGTCTCTGCTAAATGGTGCGTAACCTAAGAAAATACCTTCGTCACTTCTCGGATCGAACTTACCAAGATTATTTTTACCATACTGTTATGGATGAAACATTTGCAGCCAAAATGATGAAAATAGCTGATGTTTGGTTTCTTTCCTCTAGAGTTCATAAGGAGTCTTATTTAATATGGGTCTGATGAGATACCTGTTAAGAATGTGACAAGCAGTACTTATAGCTTCTACCCAAATATAATCTCGTAGACTTTGATCAAGCAGCATGATTCTTATTGTATCCTGTAATGAACGATTTTTCCTTTCTATCACTCCGTTTTGCTGAGGTGATTAGGGCAAAGAAATTTTTGGGTGAAACCATTTTGAGCACAGAAGTCTTCAAAGGCTTTATTTTCAAATTCACTACCATGATCACTGTGAATAGTTGTGATAAAATAACCCTCTTCTCTTTGAACTATCTTACAAAATACTTCAAAGTTAGCAAAGGCTTCATTTTTGTGAGTTTGAAAAATTACCCAAGTAAACCTTGAAAATTCATCAACAATTACAAAAGCATATATTTTACCTCCAATGCTGGTAGTTTGAGTTGGACCGAAACGATCCATACGAAGAAGTTGAAGGGGTTTAGAGGTACTTATAATATCCTTTTAGAACTTAATGCAGATTTCCAAAAGTTGCAGGTGCAACCCACGGTTGCTACCCACACACCGTAGGGTGATCGATGGCCCGTGCTGGTGGTTCGTGGTTTGCAACTCCAACCATCCCCAGAAATTCAGACAAAATTCATTCTAAGGGATGACCCACAAACTGACTTGACGGATCGTGGATCCATCGACGGATTGTGGATCCATCGACGAATCGTTGATCAGTCCGTAGGTCGAGGCCCTCAGAACCTGGTCTCTGAAGTCATGGATGGACTGACAGGACGGATCGTGGATCCATCGATGGATCGTTGATAAGTTTGTAGGTCACTTTAGCAGATTTTAAGTCTGGGTCGTTTTGGTCTTTTACTATTTCGTTGGACCCCTAAGCTACATCGTTTAGACCCTAAATTATGAGGTTTTAGTCAGTTTAAGCCCAGAAACATAACTAGAACTTACCTAAGTCAAATCATTAATCAACACTTAGAAAATTAGAAGCGTAAGAAGAGAAAGAGGCGACCAACCCTAACTCCAAGAACGCAACAAGTTTTCTTCAGTTCCAGCCCAAAAATCAAAGGATTTCTCCGTGGAATTCGTCACTAGGTAGGTGGGATTTCACTAGTGGGTTCCTTTCACCCATTAGGTCCCTAGTTTTTAGTCAGTTTCTTGATTCACTTATTATGATTAGACCTAGGGTTTCTTGAATGTTAGAATTATTGGGTTCTTAGCTGTTAGAATGATCCAAATTAGATTAGTATGTTAATGTTCAGTTTATTGCATGAATTCCAGAACTCTAGCTATGTATTTCTTTAGTTCTTGAATTACACATGCTAGGTCAGATATTTCAGTTATTTAGTTATACATGCCTTAGTTATTAGTGCATCAATATCAGTTTAATTATTGCATTCTCAGTTTGCATGTTCAGTTCGAGCTATCCAGTAACTTATAGAAATTCAGTCATAATGTGTTAATTACTTAATCCATTGGGAGTAGAATAATACCGAGTTGGACTAGGGTTCAACGTACCCAAATAGTCCCAGAACTATTACCCACGTAGGCTGTAAGTCCCCTCTGTGGGCATCATTTCAGTGATCACGCCAGCATGCCTTTATACCTTTGGCCGGGTATATTGGGTCCTCTCGATGGTGCATATATATCGGACTCCACATTTAGCTCATCTGGTTTTATTATCGGTTATTAGTAGCTCCCACAGTTCAGTCAAATCTTATTACATTGACCATTTATCAGTATATCTAGTATTCAGTTTCAGCATGTTATAAATTGGTCGCTGCATTCAGTTATCTCAGCATTTAGTATCTATATCATGTTCAGATTATTTCATTGCTTTATTGCTTTGTTCAGTTATATGTTATTTCAGCTTTATTATATCCTGCATGCTTAGTACCGTCCAAGTACTGACGCATACGTGCGCTACATCTTCTCGTGATTTTGGTTCAGGTTCTCAGCATCCAGATCACGCTTAGACGATTCCCGATCTCCAGTTCAGCAGAATCAGTGGTGAGTCCTCATCTTCCGAGGACAATAGTCATGAGTTACTTTTCAGTATTTTTAGTCTTTTAGTTTCAATTTTGCTAGACTTAGCTGGGGCCTGTCCCATCATTTCTAGTCAGTTAGAGGCTATTTTTAGACATAGATAGATTCTACTTAGTATTGAGTTAATATCTTCCCTATATTAAACTGATCAGTTTTCATATTTCTGAATTATAGTATATGGGTATTCCCCATCATTTCATATTTATTTATGATTATAGTTTCCGCATAGTTTCTATTATTCAGTTTATCTTTAGTATGCTCATGATCATGCCAGCAGGGTTAGCTTGGGATCACTTGTGGTCCTAGGTCCCGTGTCCGCGTCTCGGGGGTAGCTCGGGGCTTGACAAACTTGGTATCAGGCACTAGGTTTAAGTGTCCTAGGATGTTAGAAAAGCCGCACTAAGTAAAGTCCTTTTCATGGGTGTGAAGTGCACCACATCTAATGAGGGGGAGACTACAAAGCATTTTAGGAAATCTTCATTTTGTTGTTACTCTTATCGTGCGTAAGGTATGATCTAAATTCCATTCTAACTCAACTTTCTACGTTTCAGTGATCATGCCTCCTCGTAGAGCTAATGCCAGGAACGTAAATGCAGCTCCTCCAGTCCCTGATCAGGATGTGTCAAATGTAGAATTCAGGAACGCTATTCAGATGTTGGCTCAAAGTGTGGCCAACCAGAACAATCAACAGCTTCAGTTCCGGTAAATGCCAATGTTGGGTCAGCTGTAGCCAGGGTGCGAGACTTTGTTAGGATGAATCTGCCAGAGTTCTTAGGATCGCAAGTTGGAGAAGATCCCCAAAACTTCATTGATGAGGTCAAGAAGATATTTGAAGTGATGCAGGTAACTTGGAATGATCAGGTTGAGTTAACATCTTACCAACTTAAGAATGTGGCTCATATCTGGTATACTTAGTGGAAGGAGAACAGGGGTACAAATGCAGCTCCTATTACTTGGGATTGTTTCAGGGAAACCTTTCTGGACAGGTTTTTCCCCATAGAGTTGAGAAAAGCAAGGGCCCAGGAATTTATGAACTTAAGGTAGGGTAACATGACTTTCCAAGAGTATGGGCTCAAGTTTAACCAACTCTCCAAGTATGCTCCTCACATGGTTGCTGATTCCAGGGATCAGATGAATAAGTTTCTTTATGGGGTGTCAGACTTAGTGAAAACAGAGTGCAGGAATGCTATGTTGTTGGGAGACATGAACATCTCTAGGCTCATGACTCATGCTTAGGAGGTTGAGGGTGATAAGCTTAGGGAACATGCTAAGGAGACTAAGAAATTAAGAACATGTAACTACGAGTATTCCCAACAGAAATCGGGTGGTGGAAATCGCTCGTAGTTTCAGCAGAAGTCTTCGACTCTAGCCCCTTCATCAACTAGTGTTCCATCCCCCAGGTTCCGTAACGATCCAAAAGGTAGGGCGTCAGGCTCTAAGTCTCAAGGTAGTGTTTCAGGCACCAAAACTTACCCAACATGCCCGAAATGTAGTAAGAACCATCCGGGCGAATGCCTTGAAGGTAAGGAAGGATGCTTTGGGTGTGGTCAGTCTGGTCATAGATTGAAGGATTGTCCTTTTAGATAGGGTTAAGGAGGAAACAATGGTAGAGCTCAGTCTACAACTTCAACAGCATCAGCAGCTCTCCTGACTCAGCAGGGTAACTTATCTAGTACAGGTGGCGGACAACGCCAAAACAGGCTCTATGCTCTTCAGGCTCGTCAAGATCAGGAAGATTCTCCTGATGTAGTCACTGGTACGTTACGAGTCTTTGATCTTGATGTTTATGCATTGTTAGATCCAGGGGCTACTTTGTCTTTTGTAACTCCTTACATAGCAGTCCAATTCAGTGTTAGCCCAGAAACTCTTTCAGAACCCTTCTCAGTCTCTACTCCAGTCGGTGACCCAGTTATAGCTAGATGGGTATACAAAAATTTCCCTGTCACAGTCTCTCACAAAGTCACGTCAGCAGATCTTGTAGAGTTAGAAATGGTAGACTTCGATGTCATTCTAGGCATGAATTGGTTACATTCTTGTTATGCCTCAGTCGATTGTAGAACTAGGATTGTTTGTTTTCAGTTTCTAGACGAACCAATCCTAGAATGGAAGGGTAGTAGCTTAGCGCCTATGGGTTGATTCATTTCTTACCTTAAGGCCAGAAAGATGATCTCTAATGGTTATCTCTATCATCTAGTTCGGGTTAAGGATTCTAGTTCCGAAACTCCAAATCTTGAGTCAATCCCTGTAGTCAATGAGTTTCCAGAAGTGTTTCTAGATGATCTTCCCAGAGTTTCTCCCAAAAGGGAAATCGACTTTGGAATTGATCTCTTTCCAAATACCTAGCCTATCTCTATTCCTCCTTATAGAATGGCTCCAGCTGAGCTAAAGGAATTGAAAGAGCAGTTGAAAGACCTTTTAGATAAGGGCTTCATCAAACCTAGTATTTCGCCATGAGGTGCACCAGTGTTGTTCGTAAAGAAGAAAGATGGTTCTCTCAGAATATGCATTGACTATAGGCAGTTGAACAAAGTCACAATCAAGAATAAGTATCCCATCCCCAGGATTGATGACTTGTTCGACCAACTTTAGGGTGCTAGTCATTTCTCAAAGATAGACCTCAGATCATGTTATCATCAGCTTAGAGTTAGAGATAGTGACATTCCGAAGACGACCTTCAGAACTCGGTATAGTCATTACAAATTTGTAGTTATGTCATTTGGACTAACCAATGCTCCTGTAACTTTCATGGATTTGATGAACAGAGTGTTCAAGCAGTACTTGGACTTGTTCATTATTGTCTTTATTGATGATATCCTCATTTACTCTAGGAATGAGGAAGAACATGCGACTCATTTGAGAGTTGTTCTGCAAACTCTCAAAGATTGCCAGTTATTTGCAAAATTTAACAAGTGCGAGTTTTGGTTACAATCAGTTGCCTTCCTTGGGTATATTGTGTCTAGTGAAGGAATTCAAGTAGATTCCTAGAAGATAGAAGCAGTGAAACAATGACCCAAACCTACCTCTGCTATATATATCAAAAGTTTCTTAGGTCTTGTGGGCTATTACAGACGATTCGTGGAAGGATTTTCATCCATAGCCTCACCATTGACTAGGTTGACTCAGAAGATGGTCAAGTTTTGATGGTCAGATTATTGTGAGAAAAGCATCGCAGAATTGAAAACTAGGTTTACTACAACTCCTGTCTTGACTCTACCAGAGGGTTCAGATGGATATGTGATCGATTGTGATGCATCCAGGGTCGGCCTAGGTTGTGTGTTGATGCACTGACGTAAGGTTATAGCTTATGCTTCTAGACAACTTAAGGTACATGAGAAGAATTATCCGACTCATGACCTCGAGCTTGCAACAGTGGAGTTTTCACTCAAGATTTGGAGACACTACTTGTATAGTGTTCATGTAGATGTGTTCATAGACCATAAGAGCCTCCATTATGTATTCACCCAGAAAGAATTGAATCTTCGCCAGAGAAGGTGGCTTGAGTTCCTCAAAGATTATGATATGAGCGTGCATTACCATCCGGGTAAGGCGAATGTAGTAGCAGATGCTCTTAGCAGATTATCCATGGTAGTGTAGCACATGTTGAGGAAGAAAGAATAGAGCTAGCAAAGGATGTTCACAGACTTGCTCGCCTAGGAGTTCATCTTATGAGCATATCAGATGGTGGTGTAACGGTTCAAAATGGGGAAGAATCTTATTTGGTAGTAGAGGTTAAGGAAAAGCAAGACAGTGATCCAATCTTGCTTGAGCTTAAGGGTGCAGTCCATAATCAGAGAGTTGAGGTATTCTCCCAAGGGGGAGATGGTGTGCTTTGCTATCAGGGTCGATTATGTGTTCCTAATGTGGGCAAGTTGAGACAGCATATTCTTGCAGAAGCCCATAATTCCAGATATTCAATTCATTTAGGTGCCACTAAGATGTACCGCGATCTGTGGGAAGTCTATTGGTGGAATGGTATGAAAAGAGATATAGCAGATTTTGTGGCTAAGTGCCCCAATTTCCAGCAAGTCAAGGTAGAACATCATAAACCAGGAGGCATGACTCAAGAGATTGACATTCCTACTTGGAAGTGGGAAGTGATCAACATGGACTTCATCATAGGTTGACCTCGTACTCGCAGACATCATGACTCCATTTGGGTGATTGTTGATAGGGTTACTAAGTCTTCATGCTTTTTGGTGGTCAGGACTACAGATTCGGCGGAGGATTACACCAAGCTTTACATTAATGAGATTGTGAGGTTGCATGGGGTTCCTTTGTCTACATCTCAGATAGAGGTCCTCAGTTTACCTCTCATTTCTAGTTGTCATTTTAGAAGGGTCTTGGTACTCAGGTTAACCTTAGCACAACATTTCATCCACTGACGGATGGTCAGGCAGAGCGTACTATTCAGAACTTAGAGGACATATTGAGAGTTTGTGTGATCAACTTCAAGGGTAGTTGGGATGATCACATTCCTCATATTGAGTTCGCCTACAACAATAGTTACCATTCCAGCATTCAGATGACCCCTTATGAGGCATTGCATGGGCATATATGTAGATCTCCAGTTGGTTCGTTTGAAGTAGGTGAAATAACCTTGATAGGACCAGATTCAGTCCTTGATGCTATGGAGAAAGCGCAACTCATTAGAGATAGACTTAAGACTGCCCAGAGTCGCCAGAAGTCTTATGCAGATGTGACAAGAAGGGAACTAGAGTTCCAAGATGATGATTGGGTTTTCCTGAAAGTGTCACCTATGAAGGGGGTGATGAGATTTGGCAAGAAAGGGAAGCTCAGTCCCAAATATGTAGGCCCTTATCGGATCTTGAAAAGGATTGGTAAAATGGCTTAGGAGTTAGAGTTGCCAGCAGATTTAGCAGCAGTGCATCCAGTCTTGTACATTTCACTTTTGAAGAAGTGTGTGGGTGATCCAACATCCATAGTGCCATTAGAGACTGTGGATGTAAAAGATAGCCTTTCTTATGAGGATGTACCAGTTGATATTCTTGATCGTCAAGTTAGAAGGTTGAGAAACAAAGAAGTCGCTTCAGTCAAGGTTTGGTGGAGGAGTCAGTCCGTAGAGGGAGCCACTTGGGAAGCAGAAGCGGCCATGAAAGCCAAGTATCCTCACCTCTTTCCTTCTGATTCCACTCCTTCTTGTGGTAATAGTTCCTCTTCAGTTTCTTAGTCATTCATGCGTAAATTCAGTCTTAGAATCACGTTCCTTCAGTTTGTACCTGCATTTTATGTGTATTTGCATGTTCTTGGAACTTAGTTCAGTCAGAAATTCAGTTCTCAGTGTTTAATGGTAGGGATTGCAGCCCTTTCCCTCTATTTCAGCTAGTTTAGTCTTCATTCGAGGACAAATGTTCTCAAGGGGGAGATAATGTAACACCCCGTATCCAAAAACATAACTTAATGCAGAATTCCAGAAGTTGCAGGTGCAACCCACGGACCATAGGGTGACCCATGGCTCGTGCTGGTGGTTCGTGATTTGCATCTGCAACCATCCCCAAAAATTCAGATAAATACCATTCTAAGGCATCACCTACGGACTGACTTGACAGATTGTGGATCCATCGACGGATCATCGATAAGTCCGTAGGTCGAGGCCCTCAGAACCTGGTCTCTGAAGTCATCGATGGACTGACAGGACGGATCGTGGATCAATCAACGGATCGTAGATCCATCGACAGATCGTCGATCAGTCCGTAGGTCGCTTAAGTAGATTTTAAGTCAGGGTCGTTTTGATCTTTTCCTATTTCGTTAGACCCCTAAGCTACGTCGTTTAGACCCTAAATTATGAGGTTTTAGTCAGTTTAAGCCTAGAAATAACTAGACCTTACCTAAGTCAAATCATTAACCATAACTTAGAAAATTAGAAGCGTAAGAAGAGAAAGAGGCGACCAACCCTAACTCCAAGAACGCAACAAGTTTTCTTCAGTTCCAGCCCAGAAATCAAAGGATTTCTCCGTGGAATTCGTCACCAGGTAGGTGGGATATCACTAATGGGTTCCTTTCACCTATTAGGTCCCTAGTTTTCAGTCAGTTTCTTGATTCCCTTATTATGACTAGACCTAGGGTTTCTTGAATGTTAGAATTATTGAGTTCTTAGCTGTTAGAATGATGCAAATCAGATTAGTATGGTAATGTTCAGTTTATTGTATGAATTCTAGAACCCTAGTTATGTATTTCTTTAGTTCTTGAATTACACATGCTAGGTCAGATATTTTAGTTATTCAGCTATACATGCCTTAGTTATTAATGCATCAATATTAGTTTAATTGTTGCATTCTCAGTTTGCATGTTCAGTTCGAGCTATCCAGTAACCTACATAAATTCAGTCATAATGTGTTAATTACTTAATCCATTGGGAGTAGCATAATACTGAGTTGGACTAGGGTTCGACGTACCCAAATAGTCCTAGAACTACTAGCCACGTAGGTTGTAAGTCCCCTCTATGGGCATCATTTCAGTGATCACGCTAGCATGCCTCTATACAGTTGGCCAGGTATATTGGGTCCTCTCGATGGGGCGTATACATCGGACTCCACATTTAGCTCATGTGGTTTTATTATCGGTTATTAGTAGCTCCTACAGTTCAGTCAGATCCTAATGCATTGACAATTTATCAGTATATCCAGTATTCAGTTTCAGCATGTTATAAATTGGTCACTGCATTCAGTTATCTCAGCATTCAGTATTTGTATCATGTTCAGATTATTTCATTACTTTATTGCTTTGTTCAGTTATATGTTATTTTAGCTTTATTCTATTCTTCATGCTCAGTATCTTCCAAGTATTGACGCATACATGCACTACATCTTCTCGTGATGTAGGTTCAGGTTCTCAACATCCAGATCATGCTTAGATTGGTTCCCGATCTCCAGTTTAGCAGAATCAGTGGTGAGTCCTCATCCTCCGAGGACAATAATCATGAGTTCCTTTCCAGTATTTTTAGTCCTTTAGTTTCAATTTTGCTAGACTTAGCTGGGGCCTGTCCCAGCATTTCTAGTCAGTTAGAGGCTATTTTCAGACATAGATAGATTCAACTTAGTATTGAGTTAATATCTTCCTTGTATTAAACTCACCAGTTTTCATATTTCTCAGTTATAGTATATGGGTATTCCCATCATTTCAGATTTATTTATGATTATAGCTTTCACACAGTTTCTATTATTTAGTTTATCTTTAGTATGCTCATGATCATGCCAACATGGTTAGCTTGGGATCACTTGTGGTCCTACGTCCCATGTCTGCGTCTTGGGGGTAGCTCGGGGCATGACAAGCGTTGTCCCCAAATCTTACAAATCCTCCATCGATCTTTTTGACAGTTTTGAAGTTTTCTTTCTTTCCGCACATATGTTTGGAGCATCCACTATCAAGTACCCACATTCCCTTTTTGTAGGTTTTCTTAGATTGCTCCTTCAAAATAACAAGATTAGTTTCTTTCAGGTACCCAAGTATTTTTGGGTCTTTGATGATTAGTAACTTTTGGTCTCCAAATCCATTTTACAGAAGAATATTTTCTATAGTTAAAGAATTTGTGAACACAATCACCATAAGTGTAACAAGTAATTTTAATCGAAGATTCAGGAGAATGAGAATTAGATATAGATCTATTTGATTTGTTAGAACTATGATTTGGAGATTCTCTCCTATAAAAGGTAGTTCTGTTAGATTGGACAGAACTATTACTTGGAGATTTCCTGATACTGTTCAGCTGCATTTTTACTTCTTCCAGTTCTTCTATTAGTAAGTCGACTTCAATCTGACTTGCTTCGAGAAGAATCTGCCTATCTTTCTTTTCTTGAGTAATCATATTGTACTCGTCAATCACTTTCTGTAATTCATCAGCAACCATGTCCAACAAAATTTGTAAGTCATTACAATTAGGACAGTTGAAAGGTCTTACCTCACTTGTTTTGCCTAGTGCCATGAAGCATATGTTGGCAGTTTCATCATGATCATTGTTGGTTGTTTCTCCTTGATCCCAGGCTCCGAGGCTTTTTGGATCTTGATTTTTTTGATTGTTTCTCCTTCTCCGTTCTGGCCAGTTTTGTTTGATATGTCCTGGTTTTCCACAGTAGTAGCAACGATCATCATTTCTTTTGAAATAATTGCTCTTAAAATCCTGTTGAGGTCTCTGTCTTCTTTGTCTAAGCATTTGTCTCACTCCTTGATTTATGAGAGCCATTCCTTCGTCTTGTTATTCATCAGCTTCTTGTCCAATTTCAGATGTAGATCGCTGTGAATGCCAGAGTTTTCTTTTTATCATCTTTGTTGTACTTGTTAATATGATTTTTTTCATAGGCCATCAAGTTGCCTCAAAGTTCATCGTACATCATTTTCTGCAGATCTCCATCTTCAAGAATAACAACTTTAGTTTCCCAAGCTTTGGGAAGACTTCTGACGAGTTTTCTAACTTGTAATCCATTCGAGTACACTATTCCAAGGGATTTAAGTTCGTAGAAATTTTTACTGAATCTTGAGAACATGTCTTCTACGTTTTCATTTTCAGCCATTTTGAATAATTCATATTCATTGACTAGTGAACTAATCCGAGCTTTCTTTACTTTAGTGGTTCCTTCATAGGTTACTACTTGCTTGTCCCACATTTCTTTTATAGTTTCACATGTTGAGATCTTTTCATATTCAGCTCCACTCACTGCATAGGATAATAAACTTATAACTCTACCATTAGTTTGAATTACCTTTTGTAGCTCCTTTGTGATATTGAAGGATTCAAGATCAAATGGCTTATCAGTACCATCTTATCCGTCAACCTATGCTTGATTGTCATTTGAAGAGACAGATTCTGAATCTATCTTTCCAGTAGGAATAATGTTGGCTGTTGAAATATGGTGGTCGAGTTGAGGAATGTCCATCTTGAAGTAGAGCACCAGGAATCTACTAATGTGTCTTTGAATCTTTGCTCACATGTGATTAAACACTTTGCTAGTGAGACCTGCTTTGATACCAATTGAAAGTCAAGGGGGGGGGGGGTGAATTAGAATTTCCTTTAGTCGACTTTCTGTAATTGCCAATCAACTCACCTACACGTTAGTAGAACAGATAAACGGTAATAATAAATGCAATAAGTAAATAACGCAAAGAGTTTTTATACTAGTTCGAAATACCGATGTGGTGCCTACGTCTAGTCCCCTTAGGTTTCAAGGGTTTCCTTTATAGCTTTGAAGTGAACCTTAGTTGTACAGAGTTTCTGTGATTTGATCTTGTCTGATATGCAAATCAGATATTCTACCTTGACATTTCCTCTACTCGTAAACCTACACTCAAAATATTTCTTTTCAATTATATCACTCACGTGATTACAAAGCTTTATGAAAGATAGAAGAAGATTGCACTATAAGCTCAAGTGAAGATGCGTGCTTCACAACTATGGCTAAGAGAGGTTTATATAGCTTTGGAGGACTTTGCTCTTTTACGGAAACCCAAGGGTGTTTGTCTCAATCAAGGATATTTGAGGGATTCGTTGATTGAGGCAATTTGATGATCCATGTCCATATTAGATATGTGCAAGGTAAATCGCTTCTCTTCCTTCTTGGCTTGACTGGCTTGAATCTCCTCTTGGTTGGATAGCTGATCTCGAATCTTGGCTTGATTTAAGCTTCTTCCTTTTCTTGGTAGCTTGAATCTATTTGAGGCTTTGATTATTGATCTCTTGATTTCATTCTATCAATCAAGAATATCTTGATTGAGCTGCTACTTGATTTGGGGCCATCTGGTATTGATTATGATTCCTTTGATTAAGGTTTTCCTTTCTATCATTTTTGTAGAGATCAAAATATATCTCTTTCTATCTTGGTGAATCCTTCTTGGATAATTTCCTTTTTGATTTCGTGGCTTGCGAGAATTGTGAGTAATGTGTTGAGTGTCGATTATCAAAATCAACTAACTCTTAGGAGTTAACAATTTTGACTTAATGGTATTTGGCTATGTCTTTCTTCCATTCTTCATATTCCTTGGGGTTTATGAACTTACTACCTAACACAACCTGTTTGGATCAAGTCTCTGCCATCATTTTCCCTAATAATTTTTTTTAAAAAATGGTTTACTGTTTGTAGTGAGTGAGTGTAAAAATATGAACTTTTTTTTACTTTTTTTTTTCAGATCTTAGTTTTGTTATGGTTTTGTCCATAAGATTACTTGAAGCATAAATTTGTAGGCGTTAATCTGTCATGTGTATAGCATGATGATTTTCTTTAGTATAAGGTCAATTGCCAGTGGTTTGGTTATATGTTGTATGATCTTTGTACTAGTCTATTGTAACATGAGAATGAGCTTATGCTTGGGTAATTTCCAGCAATGTGCAAATGAGATTGTTGTTATTAGTTTTATTATCTCCTTTAATGGAATATGGATCTTGTTTTTTTTTCTTCATAGATGTTTAAGTGCCAACCTTTGATATTCAGGATATCATATAATTGCTTTGTTTGTTACTGTGCAAAGAATGCTCCTTCTTTAATGTATGTTACTGTCAAATTTAGTGGGCTTAGCCATGCAATTTTATGTGTTATTTTATCCAGCCATAAGTTTCTTTTTAAGAGTTTGTGTGATCAAATGGATTGAGATAAACTATTTTCTTTTTGGCCTTGCTATTAGAGCATAGTATTGTTCTTAATGTTTTTCAAAAGAGTTTTATTTTTTAGTTACTAATTTGATTTCCTTTGTTTTGTTTGTTTTGAAATGTCATTTTGGGTCTGCTAGACTCTTACACCTTTGTTTCATCTCGAGTTGTGCTATGGAGGCCCAAATTAATTCTCTCTTTCAGTCAGCCTCCTCCTTGGTCGTGTGAAAGGAAAACCGATGAACAAGTCCAAATGAAGCTAATATACAGGTCTCGGAGGTCCAAAATGTACTGTATGCACTGAGTATACACTAGATACAGGTTTTGGAAGAAAATATACAGAATATACACTTAGTGTATACACAACAAAAAGTGGACCAAAATGCCCAAGAAATTCAGCAGCAATCCAGGAGAAAATCAGTAAATATCCTTGTGAAGTTTCTAGTGAGAAGGAATGCCAATGACAATGTGGAACCCGAAATTTGTTAAGATCCAATTTATCCTTTGTTCGAGAAAGTGTCTCATGTGGTGTTTAAAGCTGCCTTCCAAGTGTTGGCCCAAGCTATGACTGCACAAGCTAATAGGAAAGTGGTAGCTTCTGTGAACCCAAAGGTGGGTATGCCAGTTACAAAGGTTTGAGACTTTACAAGGATGAATCCTCTAGAATTTCATGATTCAAAAGTTGATGAGGATCCAAAAGAGTTTATAAAGGGATCCAAAAGATTGTGGACATTATGGGAGTGACTCCAATGGAAAAGGCGGACTTGGCTACCTACTAATTGAAAGGGGTATCTCAAGTATGGTTTGCTCAATAGAAGGATGAAAGGGCATTTGATATGGGTTCCTTGGATTGGGACAAGCTCAAAGGGGCATTTCTTGATTGGTTCTTTTCCCATGAGATGAGAAAGACTAAGGTGCAAGAATTTATCAACCTAAGGTAAGGAAAATGAGTGTGAAAGAATACTCTTTGAAGTTCACTCAATTGTCCAAGTATGCTCCAGCAATGGTTGTAAACTCTAAAGCTTGTATGAGTAAGTTTGTTTTGGGTGTTTCCGAAATGGTGGTCAAAGAATGTAGAACCATCATGTTGACAAAAGAGATGGACATTTCAAGGTTGATGATTCAAGCTCAACAAATCAAAGAGGAAAAACTTAAGGAGAGGGATGGAGAGTCCAAGAGGGCAAGATTGGATAGTGGTGATTTCTCTCACTCGAGGTCCAGTAGAAATAGATGTTCTCAATTTTGGAAAAAGTTCTCTGGTCCAACTTCATCAGTGCCTTAGTTCAGATATTCAAAATATATAGGGTATCTAACCCTAAGCCTCAAGGAAGTGGTTCTAGTGGATCTTCATTCCCCACTTGACAATAGTGTAGTAAGAGTCACCTAAGGAGATGCTTAAATGGTACCGATGGTTGTGGTAAGGCTAGTCACAGATTGAGAGACTGTATTCAAGGGTAGAGATGGTTGCCAAGCTCAACCTAGTGTTTCTTTTGGTCGCCTGACTCAGTAGTGTTCTTCTTCTGGTTATGGTGGTCTGCGTCAGAACAAGTTTTATACTCTTAAGACTCGATAGGATCATAAGGGTTCTCCAGATATGGTTAGTGGAATGTTATGAGTCTTTCGATTTGATGTTTATGCATTTCTGGATCCAGGTGCTACCTTGTCTTTAATGATTCCCTATGTGGCTATGAAGTTTCTTATCAATCTTGAAATTCATCTTGAACCTTTCGCAGTATGTACTCGTGTTTGTGATTCCATTGTTGCTAGATGAGTCTATAGAAATTGCCCAATTTTAGTTTCTCATAAAATCACCCAGTCGTTCTTGTAGAGTTAGACATGATACATTTTGATGTCATTCTTGTTATGCTTCCATTCCTTGTAGAATTCGAGTGGTCACATTTTAGATTCTGAATGAACCTATCTTAGAATAGAAAGGTGGAAATTTAGAACGTACAAGTTGGTTTATTTCATGCCTTAAGGCCTGAAAAATGATTTCTAGTGTTTGCATTTATCATCTGGTTTGAGTTAGGGATACCGATTCCAAAGGCCTTATTTTTTAGTCAAATCTAGTTGTTAATGAGTTTACATAAGTTTTTCCATATGATATTCTTGGTGTTTCTCACAAAAGGAAAATAGACTTTGGAATTGACCTTCTTCCATATATGCAACCTATATCTTTTCTTCCTTACCGTATGGCTTCGATAGAACTTAAGGAGTTAATGGTTAGTTGAAAGAATTTTTGTATAAGGGCTTCATTAGACCGAGTATCTCACTATAGGGTGCTCTAATTTTATTTGTTTGAAAGAAGGATTGTTCACTTTGTATTTGTATTGACTATCGACAATTGAACTAGGTTATAGTAAAGAATAACTATCTTATCCATATGATTGATGACTTGTTTGATAAACTTCAAGGTGCTAGTTTCTTGTCAAAGATTGATCATCGATGGGGGTATCATCAGTTGAGGGTAAGAGAAAGTGACATTACAAAGACGACTTTTCAAACTCAATATTGTTACTATGAGTTCCTAATGATGTCATTTGGTTTAACAAATGTCCCGACGATTTTCATGGATCTTATGAATAGAGTGTTCAAACAATACCTTGACATGTTCATGCTCGTATTTATTGATGATATTTTAAATTACTTACAAAGTGAGGATGAACATGTTGATAACCTAAAGATCATTTTTCAAATCCTCAAGGATCGTCTATTGGTTTCTAAGTTTAGCAAATATGAGTTTTGGTTGATGTTCATTACTTTTTTCGGATATATTATTTTCGATGAAGCTATTCAAGTTGATCCTAAGAAGAATGAGGTAGTTAGAAAATGTCCTAGACCTTTTTCCCCTTTAGATATTTGAAGTTTCTTGGGTTTGGTTGGTTATTATAGAAGGTTCGTCGAAGGGTTTTCCTTGATTGCTTGTTCGTTCACTACATTGACACTATTAAATGGTGAAGTTTCAATGGGCAGAAGCTTGTGGGAAAAGTTTACAAGAGTCGAAGAATCGTCATACATAAGACTAGTTTTGACATTTTCGGAAGGATCCAATGAATTTGTGGTTTATTGTGATGCTTCACAGATTGATCTAGGTTGTGTCTTGATGCAAAAAAGGAAAGTAATTTCTTATTCTTTGAGGCAATTAAAGACGCATGAAAAAAATTACCCAACTCATGATTTGGAGTTGGAGGTGGTAGTCTTTGCTTTGAAGATTTGGAAAAATTATCTCAATGGTGTTATGTGGATGTGCTCACCTATCGTAAGAGTTTTCAATCTGTGCTTAAGAAAAATAATTTGAATCTTTGCCAAAGGAGGTTGCTTGAGTTGTTAAAAGATTATAATATGAGCTTGTCTATCATCCGAGCAAGACTAATATGGTTGCCGATGCTCTTAGCCGATTGTCCATAAATATGTCGCTCACATTGAAGATGGTAAAAATGAGTTGGTTCATGATGTGCATAGACTAGCTTGATTGGGTGTTCACTTGGTTGATTTTGAGGACTGTGGTATCATTATTCAAAATGACTTAGAATCGTCTCTTTTATTGGATGTGAAAGCTAAGCAAGATCTTGATCCAACAATGGTTGAGCTGAAGAAAGTGGTTTCCAAAAAAAGCCATTGAGTCTTTCTCCCAAGCGGGAGATGGTATACTTTGTTACTGATGTGAGGGAAAAAATATATATTTTTAATCATTATTTGTCTCACATTTAGTATTTTTATTTGTCCTTTTTAGTATGGATTTTATGGATTGTGGTTAAAATTATATTTTATTTGTAGGATTAAATTGAGGTGAATATTAAGAAGTTTGGAGCTAAAATGAATTGAAGATGAAAGGTTATAGAAGGAAACCAGCCAGGAAACTTAATGAATTAAATTTTATAAAATAAAATATAACTTGAAATTGCAATTTCAATTGCAAATCAGCCATGTGGCAGCCATCAAAGGCACCAACAATAAATTGTGAAGGCGATGAAATTTTTCTAGAGAATACGCGTACAATGTGGAACTCAGGTCCTTTTGGTTTTGGGTTTCCCAATTTCTATTGGACTTAATTATTTTATTTAAGGTTTTCTAGATCTATAAATAGTCCATACGAAAAATTATTGTAAGAGCAACATACTTTGTAGTGGAGAGCCGTTGTATTTTTTAGGGTTCTTTTCTTCTCTTTCTGTTTTAGACATTAGTAGCTAAAGACTCTTTTCTGGGGCTGTGGCTACGAATGATTGTTGAACATTGATTTCGTTTGGATGAATTTGGTTATCATATAAATTATTCTTATATTCATTTTTTTAGTATTTCATGTTTGATCACCATTGAGATAAATTCATTGTCTAATCTTTTAACTCGAGAGACGAATAGGAAGAAAGACCGGATAATACAAGAAGTGCGGTCTTTCTTGCATACCACTTGTTTAGACTAGTTTTTAGGATTGACACCCGGACGAACACCATGCTTGGTTATGAAAAAGGATGAAATATGAATGCTCACAGTTGAGTCTATCTATCCATGCTTAACGATGTAGTTAGATAGTCAAGTAGGGTTGGCGGTTAGAAGTTGACAGATCATGATCATAACATCAACCTTATAAATCACTAAATGCGATACATGAATTCCTAGCATGCTGTAGCTCCGGAATTCCCCAATCATTGTAAGTTAATCTTATTATATAATTCTTGCATTTGTTTGTTTACAAATAAAAATTAAACTCTTTTGTCACACTTGAATAAATAATAAGATTAGTATAATTTAGTAAACTAGTTAATCAACAAGTCCTTTGGGTTTGATAAACTAGCTCTTTTAGAGACACTATATTACTTGTGCGACCACGTACACTTGTGTGTGCATTTGGAAGCAATAAGTTTTGGCGCACTGCCGGGGACTTAGAAATTAATTTTCTTCTAGGTTAAACTTTTTCTTTTTATTTATTTAAGTTTTTCTTTGTTTTTTTTCTTCTGAATAACCATTTCTTTTCCTTTGAATATTTGGTACTCTTATTGATATGGATGTACGGGATAAATGGTGGTTAGGTGATGGGTATTGTAACACCTCAGACTTCAAGAAACGACTAACGAGCAAGTCCACAAACTCAAAATGGACCATCGACCCTTCACAACACCCTAGATGGCCTGTTTAGGAGTCCACAAATCGTTTAGGGCATGTGGACGACCGTCCAAGGCTGCCAATAGGTGGAGGGGGGGTCACCTAGACGGGACCCTAAACGGCCCATGGTGACTTGTACGGTCTATTCAGGGGTCTGTACAAGTCACACGTAAGTTTTTAAGTTATGGGTCAACTCTAAACGATCATATATCGTAGCACATAATGAATTAGGTGGTTCGTGACCTATTAAACTAAAGGTATTTGAGTCCTCTTTCCAACGCCACCAAGTTTGTCTCATTTCGAGTTCAGAGTAAATAGTTTTGCCAGTTTTAGTGAAGCCCTATTGGGAAGGTGAAGTTTCACGACTGGCTATATGGCCTGTGAAATCTTGAACAGTTTGTGATGCCTCTGTTGAAGGCTCCTCATCGGTTTTTAAGTTGGGGTCATTTTAGTTTTTCTCCAATGTGTTTGGTACCTAAACTACGTCGTTTAAACCCTATTTCAAGACCTATAAAAGTGAATTAAGATCTAAAACTACCAATTTAAATTCATTCTCCAATATTCTTTAAACTTGACCAAATTCCTAAATTTTCTCCAAGGTTCCCTCTAAAAATCTTTTCTCTAGATCCAGGAAGAAGAAGAAGCTAGGGTTCTTCAAGTTCAAGTCTCATTTCTTCATCATTGCTTAGGGATTCAATCAAGGTATGTAGGGAGTTTATCAATGAGTTCTATCCATCCATTGAGCCCCCAAAGTTTCTTCCATTCTCCAATTCGAACTCCTAAAAATTGATTAGGTTTTCATTCAATTCCTCATGGGTTCAATTTGTACGGATTTAATTGCCTTACTATGGTCTTATTTTGATGATTTAGACTTAATTACATGCATTTCAACTAATTCCATGTGAACCCATGCATTGATTATGAATTTTGACTATGAATCCTAATTTACATGAATTTATGAAGAAATTTGAATCTATGAATATGTTTTTATGAAATTATGCATGTTTTTATGAAAGCAATGTTTATGACTCAAGCAATCATATAGATGAAGGTATCTATATGTTCTCTGAAGTTTGGCCACATAACATGAATGCCATCTAGATTTGTCCTCAATTCTTTTGGGTTATTTTTCTAAATTAGGTTTTGATTAGTATTGTATCTTAATATGCCATCAATGATTATAGATCATGTTTTTAAAACTACTAACATTAGTAGTAGGGAATTTCTAGTATGAAGTTACTATGGGCCTTATAAAGTTATAATGAAAAGATCATGAATGGTTAAAGATTTTCTCAAGCATAGTCTAAGAAGCTACTCTATGATGTTTCTATCTTGGATTAGCATCTTAATTGTACTTTTCCATGGATGATAATATGAATATGATTAAAGAATATTCCATGGGATTTTACTTAGCACTGAGTGGCTTTGAGGTGGAGGCTCAATTAGATTAGTCTCTAATAGCAACCTCTAGTCCTAAACTACGTGCCCCTGTAGGAATTGTCTTAAATAACCTACCTAGTGGATCCACATATAACATATGATATGATGTGTATAGGTTCTACCTTGGCAAGTAGAATTCCCCGTCTTTCGGTATGAGGGATATACCGTATTCCATGTTATAACTCACATGGTCTATGTCTATTATTGGTAAACTTCTCACAAAATGAATTAAGTTAATTACTAATGTTTTATGAAGCTTCCTTTATAATTTAAAGATACATTGACCGTGTTCATAATTTATGAATCTTTCTAAATGATTTTACTGTGTTTTAACTTAGTCATGCATTTCATGTTTTCAATTATGTCCCCTTATGACCACATCCCATATTTTATTACATTCCCCTCATACTTGGTACATTCCATGTACTAATGCATACTTGTGCCTACATTGTTTCACTAATGTAGGGCTTACCGATTCTTCTACATCCGTTCGTGGCAAGTTGATTGCATAAGACATTTGAAGACTTGGTGAGCCCTACTTCGAGGGTGATGCCACTTTTATAGCTTTATGTCATTTCCATTTTTATACTTTGTATGTTATGTATGGGTTACTTCCCTATCACTTTCCTTATGATGTATTATATGGTTTATTGAGACAACATGTACGTTAGACTTCCACTTTTCTTGAAAAACTCTTTCAAAATATGAAATGCTATCTTTTGAACTCTTTAAATTATATTATCTTGTATGATGTATGCTAAGTGTCTTGTGTAGGACCTCTCGGGGTTCTATACACCATGTTACGCCTAGGGTATACTTTGGGTCGTGACATGTATCGTTGTAAGTATTATGATGGTCCCCCACATGGATATCAAGTGTCCTATATGTGATATATGTGGTGGTTGATATGGTCATTGAAATGGTTGTTCTAAATCTTATTCCCCTCCCCCGAACTCCTATTACGATTCTTCTATTATTTGTGATGTTGGCAGGGGTGACGAACTGGAGAATGCGCAACAAAAGGCTCGCAATATGAATTTATTTAAGCAATGTATAGACATGCTAGACAAAATTAATTTGAAAATTATGAAACTAGGATTAGAATGCATGGAACAACAATAAAAAAATCATGGAACTGCAGGCTAAGGTTGACACTTATCAATTGCAAGATACATGTCTAGCTTATACTCAATTAGAGAAGAGATTGAATCCCAATCTATCTATCTATGTATCTATATCTATATATCCTTAAAAACATGAACTCCTAACTTGAATGTTAAATTACTATAATATTCCTAACTTAGGTTGTGACTTTTTCGATGAGTTGTGACTTTTCTGATATGTTGTGACTTTTTTCAAAGGGTTGTATTTTTTGATGAGTTGTGACTTTTCAAAAGAGTTGTGACTTTTCCAACAAGTTGTTACTTTTTCAAAGGGTTGTGACTTTTCGGAAAGCTCATGACTTTTCAAATAAGACACAAAAAAACACTTGTTCATACTACTCTTTGCTGATTATAAATAGAGGGGCTTCCTCTCATTTTTCAACCACAATTTTTTAATCTTCTACTCTTCTTCTTCTTGCATTTTTACAAATTTGTGTGATTTATTATGGTTGAGTGAGTTCGAAGTTTAACGGAATATGAGGTACCACTATTCTGATGAAGTAAATTGTTCTATCCTAAAGGGTATATTCCATAACCTCGAGTACTTGAGGAAAATAATTTTAATGATATAATAATTATTTTTTTGCTTAATATATAAATTAATATGTAATGCTCCAATCTATGAAGTTAATGTTGGGATATATATATACTATAAATCATATGTTTAGATATAGTATTTATTATATAACAATTATTTATTCAGTTTTAATAGCTCATATATTCGTTTATGGTGTCTGTTTACTTATATAGTAGACGATTTAGTGTATAGAGTTTTAGCTTATACACAGAGGATTAAGTCACCGATTCTTTTAAGTATAAAGTTTTTTTGTTCACAATCTAGGATGGAAATTGGATATGCCATCGATACAATTGTAGCACAAGATTATATATAATTTATCTTGATTATGGGAACTATATAGTTCCAATTTCTTGTACTAGTGCATTTTTTATGTATTGAACGAGACCAAGTAGAGATAGTTGTTTTAGACTGACTGACAAACACATATTCTCTAAACTATTAAATGTACTTATATTCTCAATCCTGATATAACTATTATGATCTGTATATATTAATTATTGTTTTGATTTATTAAAAGGTGAGATTTTGAGATGGATCAATATGCCTGGTAGACTGGATGATAATAATATATGTCGGTGAAATAATAAGTTAGTTGATGGAATACATGTCTCGTAATAGAGATTGATTGATATGCTTTTTTTAGAAACTTATAAGTTTTCGCCGTGTCAAACCTTGCAAGTGGATTTAAGAATCCGACACATTAAATAAGTTAAGTAGTGCTCTAATGGAAATTAATCATTGAATTAAATTCATCAGTAATTTAATTTGTTGATTAGTCTCTGTAATCTTAGCATGGGGAATTATATAAATATTTAATGGGGAATTTCAAAATATATATAGAGGTGTGTAATTATAAATTTCTAGTGGAGTGATTTGTAATTTTTTATAGTAAGAATAATTCAAATTAATTATTTGGAATTATTTCCATAAAGGAAGCCTCAGTAATTAATTATATGGTCCCTATATTGCCCATATTTAACTAGAACTCAGAATCCTATTTCTATGGGAAAAGGAAGAATAATGTGTATTTTTCTGGTTTTCCACAAAAACTAGGTTTATAACTCCTTTTTGGATTGGGAAGAAATCTCAATAAATAGAGATTCTCCTAACCTAGAAAATAGATGAATCCGTTTTCTATTCGATATTTTCTCACCCTAGTATTGAGAGAGTTCAAATGTGAACTTGGGATCACTGTAGAAGACCATAACTGTTGTCTATCTTGTGGATTCATTTGAAGGTCTGTCTAATTCGTGGATTCGTTTGAAGGTATCTCTGCTCACGCTTCAAAAAGTAATTCTTGAATTAAATTTCAGTAAGTTTATGTGTTCTAGCATAAATGATTTGGTTATCTATAATTCATGTAAGCAGTATGATTCTTGTATGCTTCCGTTGTGCATATAGTTTTCTAATAATTGTCATCAAGAGTCATGCTTGAATCAATAATAAATAACCTAGATGATACATTTATATATACGTGTGATTATGTATATTTGTTTCACCTTGTTGAAAATTATAAATAAAAGATTTATAACGTGTTGTTAGACGTCTAAGTGTGACAAGAACATGTTTTTGGCATCTCAAAGCTTAACCCGATTTTTTTAGTTATTCTGCAATATAAAAAAAAAAGTATCTTGAGCAAGTTGTTTCAAAGAAGCAGAACTGTTTCGTCTGATTCCTTGTCTCAGTTGGATATACCATAATCCCTAATGTTATATATTTTTTTAATAATTTTAATACTCTGGGTCATATGATTGATGCCTAAAATCCTTAATAACGTTAGGATGTGCTGTGAAGCATTTTTTTTGTTCAAGTATATTGGTGGTTGGTAGTGATTTGCTTTGGCAAATCGAATGGGAATAATTTTTTTTTTGCCTAGTTATCACATGTTAAATCTTTTCACTAACTCATTCTCTTAGGCTACAGTTGACTTTATAGTCATTTGTTTTAAGAATAACAAATCTAATGCTTAAAAATTCGTTCATTTATGATCTAATTATATGGATTTTGTTTTGGTTTCTCGCATTATATAATTTTGAACACTTAAAAATTTATGATTAATAAATAATTACTATTGTGGATTATTTTTATGGACTCAATGAAAATTCTTATAGTTTTATATATGCGAGATTATATCAATACATGAATTAAGAGTTATGATTAATACATAGGATCCTTCGACGTGGTCTATTTATTTGAGTCATTGAAATATGCTCAATGTATCATGTACAAATTGTTCTGGATAAGTGTACAATAGTGGTGAAGTTTTATCTACTGCTAGGAGATCAACGTTAGCCACTAGTAACACTTAATTAATTCATGAGAAGAGACATTAAAGGTTTTCACCAGTCTGAAAGGAATAAAATGTAATATCTTGGATTCTCAAGATGTATTAATCGGGAGGACAATTTGCTATTAAAAGGTGTTGTGTATCTTAGATAAAGAAAAGACACATAGTATATTCCGTATGCTCATGAGATAATTATTAAAGTAGAATAAACATTTTAAATCATGTTATTTTAATCTTTAACTATGCCTAAAATGGATAATTTTCGAATTTGGTTATAGTTTGAAGGTTATGAATTTTTGTGATCTCTAATTGACTTGAAATTTGATGGTTCCATCGAAAATCATTTAGATGGGTTTTAGGTAGTTTATCAGATTAAAATTTGATTTAAATATGATAATGTCATTCTTTATGTCAGTTATATTTATGTTAAATTTGGAATTTGATTACACACGGTCTTTTAAAATAAATTGATATGTGATAAGAATGTAGGTCATGTTGTTTTAATTCCTAAAGATGTTTAAATCACTTGAATTTGAATTTGATCATAGTTTTGGAAATAAAGATTTCATCTGAAATCTAGTAAGTTCATTGATAATGGCCTAATAAGAAATACTTATTGCTATGTGGTTATAATTTTTTGTGGTTGTTAAAATGATTTTAAAGTTGTTTTTTGGAATTAAAATGTGATTTAGTATGAATGACATCCTTTATATCGGTTTTATTTTGTCACGACCCAGGGGTACCCCTAGATGTAACATGGCGTATAGTACCCCGAAGGACTCCATACAAGCCACTTAGCATTTCATAACATAAGCAATAGAACAATAAGAGTAAAAACACATTTTAAGTCCAAATCTAAATTTTTCATAAAAACAAAAGCGGAAGTCTAGACTCTAAGTCTCAACATAGTCATCTATTACAATCTTTGAAATGAGAAAAGGGCACATACCATACATCATTGTTCAAAAAGGAAATACGAGAAATGAAACTACAAGTGAAACATCCGTCCTTGAATCATAAGGACTTACCCTAGGCTAGGAGAAATGAGCAAATCCAAGCTTTAGCCACAATGAGGACCACTTTGAGAACCGGACCCTACACTTGGGGAAAATGTAGGAAAAGTAGGCGTTAGTACAAAAATGCACTAAGTATGATAGCCATGCATAAAAACCTTGCAAACATGCTAAAAAGGACATTTTAGTTGAAAACATGCACTTTACCAAGTTTAAGAATCATCATGAAGATTAGTGTAAAAGCATAAGCCATAAGCATATTCAACATAGTCATAATCATCATAAAAGAAACACTTCATAAACAACCTTAAAGCTTACTTATGCAAGGCATGAATAAGACCCCATAAATCTCACCCATGCTAAGTAATCCTTTTTAGGCCATCATTCATGTTCATCATCTTTTAATGCAAGCTAGCAACATCTTTAAAGCTTTTGAACACTTACGGGATACTTCTTCAAGCATGCCTTAGTTCATTTTTAAACTTCTTGTTCATGTAGGGAATAAGCCTTAACCGACATGAGACCATGTGAGCTTTAACATGGAATCCAGTGACTCCCACACCGAAAAGGGTTGGTCTACTTTCCTAAGGTAGAACCGGTAACTCTTAGCTTAGGTGGATCCACTAGCTAATATCCTACGCGGGCACGTAGTTTATGGGATAAGGAGATTGTTACTAGAAACCCGACCTTTCTATAGGAGAGCTTCCATCTCAAGAGGTTTCTTCTAGAAACCCGGCCTTACTACGGGAGAGCTTCCACGTCACACTATATCCACTCGGTGCTAAGCATTAAATTCCCACAGAGTAGTTAATTCTCTATTAATATCATTACTAATGAAAGGGTGCCCTTAGCCTACCGATTCAAGTTAGATCATTAGAATAGCTCTTTTTAGTTACACATTAAAGGGTGCACATGGCCTACCGATCCAAGGTACATCATTATGTGATTAAACCTTTCACATCAAGTTCATTATAAGTTCATGAGAATAACATTGCAATCCGAACAACTGCATCATAATCATAAACACTTCACTCTCAAAGTGTTCTTAAATCATATACATAAATCTCATAATCATACATAATTCTCATTCTTTGCCCTTCAAGGATCATGGATCATATTAAATCAACACATCTAGAATTTACTACATTAGACATGGATATAATCATAATTCTAGTAGTTCAATTACTACATGCATAATTCTATTATATTCTCCTTGCATCAATCAATACCCACACTTTGAGATTCAAATTGGGAAAATAGGGGAATTCATAGATTCTTGGGGGAATTCAACATAAAACCATATAAAATCATTAATTTATACTTAACATAACATAATTCAATCATTATAAACGAATTTGAAAGGAATCCATGAGATTGAAGTCAAGCCCTACCTTTTGTAGAATTTCTAGTTTTGAAATTGAATTTGGAGGGACTCCATGGATGAAGGCTATCCATGGATGAAGGACTACTATAACTTAGCTATGAATCCCCATGAAATTGAATAGAATTACCTTGCTCTTTGAAACCCTAGGTTCCAACTTCTTTCTTCTTCCTCCTTGAGTTCTAGAGAGAGAATTTTTGAAGAGGATGAGTTCTTTTGGGTTTTTAGAAATTATGATTTGGATGAGTTAGTTTAGGGGTCTAAAATCCTTATATAGTTAGTGTAAATAGGAATAAAATGATGTCACTTAATATTAATTAAAACCAAAAAACACCAAAGTGTCCATAAACTTAACTGCCAAAAAGCAGTTCCAGGCCTCACCTACGACCCACCACTGACGGACCATGGTTGGACCCACGGCCCGTGTTGGTGAACCGTGGTTTGGTTTTGGGACATGGTTCCTAGGGACTTGATCCACGACTACCCACCCAAGGGCGTGGATGGACCTATAGGGCGATGTCCCCTTCGTGGGTCACTGTCCATGCCATTTTCTAGGGTCTTCCCATGGTTGGTCCTTGAAGGTCGTACCTTAACGTTCTAACACGAAACCCTTTATTTTTAGGTACGGGGAGGTACACTCATGACTCTAACCCTAACGTCAAGCCCTAGTTTAGCCTACTAGTTTTCGGGGTGTTACATATTTATGTTATATGTGGTACATGATTACACATGATGAGTTAGCATGAACTAATATAAGGTAAGGATATAGATCTGATTATTTTTCCATAAATCGTTTGAATCTGAATTTGATTATAGTTTTAGAGATAAATATTAGTTTTGAACTCTAATTGATCTAAAATTTGGCAGGTTCATCAGAAACAAATTTAAAATACTCATTGTTATGAAGTGATTTGGAAATTTGAGGTCATTTAGATGATGTTATTAGATAATTTTTGTATCTTGGAAAGAAATATTTTTTACCGAAAAATTAGTAGATTATGATATAGTGGTGTGATAGAGTTTGTTCTCTATGGTCTTCATGACTAAATTTTAGTAAAGTATTAAGTTCATGTGTTGGTTTAGACCTTCCTTCATATCAGATTAAATTTAATACAAGTCATTAAAGTTTAATCTCTAGTTTTGATTATCTGTATTGATTATCCTAAACTAAGTAATATTTAATTGGATCAATGGTCTAGGGATAATGATATTCACTTAACTTAAATTAGCATATACTCTCCATCTGAGTTAGCTTATGTTCTAAATTTGTTGAAGTGAATATCTGACACCACATATGTATGTTGCATGAGTAGTCACCTTTTCATCAAAATTTATAATTCAAGATGCATGGATATCTATGAGGTGTGTTTTGAATCTTAATATTCAATGTATACATAAACATGCTGTGTTTTTCTCTAGAAAACAATATTCAAATAAAGTAAATAGGTTTTAGAATTTTGTTCTTTGTTCTTGATTTGTATATCTATTTCACAAATGATAGTATGTGTTATGTGATAAGAATTTTTGAACAAAAAAATTTTAAATTCTATTTTGACCATATAACATTTTCAACCAAATTGATCATAGTTTCGGAATTCGAAAAAAGGGGACTCTGATTGATTTGAAATTTGGTAGATTCATAAGAACGACCTAGTAAGATTTTTTTTTTTGGATCATTCTATGAGTTTTTGGTCATATTTGATTTTAGGGTTCCCTCCCATGATTATCAAGATTAAATAGTAGTGAAGTATTAGTTTTATGTGCTGTCTTAGACCTTCCTCCCTATCAGATGAAATTGATATAAGTCACTATGTATTTAATCGTCTAGTTTTGATAATCTGTATTAACTCTCCTAAACTGAGTAATATATGATTGGATCAATGTAACTAAAGGATTTTCACTTGACTTAAACTAATAGTAGACTCTCCATCTGAGTTAGGTTTGTATAAGTTTATGGAGTGAATCGGTCATTGTACATGTGTATTGCATGAGTAGTTCTCCAATCCCATCGATTGACTATTCGAGATGCATGAGTATATATGTATAAATGAGCCCTGAATTTTGTTATTCAGGATTATTCGAAATATTATGATCTATATAATGTATTATATTTCATATTCTCAATAGACTTTACACACCCACTTAGTACTACTTAAGCTTTTCTTTTGGTAGAGAAAAGATATTAATTCAAAGAATGCATTTTACATGCACCTTATGTTAGAAGAAATTATTTTTTCAGTTTCTAACTAGATAAAAGATGAATATTTAATATATTTGTTTGTAACTCTCCTATCATTGAGTTTGATGAATACTTTATTTCTTGTGGTATATTGATGCGTGATTTTTTTAATTAGTATTATCTCTTATAATTTAAATTATATTAATATATCTCATAAGAGAAAATATCTTTTAAATTGAATGAAACTTATTGTATACTAGCGTCTAAGTTATTTATTTTCAATAGAACTTTGAGGTTGGTTAATGGATGGACGTAACTATTCATTTAAAGTGAAGTCACTACCAACATGTGAGTCCAGTTTAGAAGGAAAAATGACTAAGAGACCTTTCCTCTTAAAAAGGAAAAAGCGGTAGTGATAAGTTGGAATTAATCTATGCTGATTTATGTGGTAAATGAGCATTCGGGCAAGCGGTGACTTTGAGTATCCTGTGATGATCAAGAAGGTTACTCATGATATGAATATAATTTTTGATGTTTTGTATGTCTGAATGTCTTGATAAACTCAAAATATATAAGACAAATAAAATAACATCATGAAAAATATATAAAGTCACTGCAATCTAATTGTGGTGACGTAAACTTCTCTGCAGAGCTCATGAGTCACTTATCTTATAGAATAATTGCATTTCAATTGTCTACACCAGACATTCTATAATGGATTGGTGTAGAAGAGAAAAAAAGTAGACTCTTATGAAGATGATAAGATTAATTATTGACTTATTATTAGTTATTTTATTTCTTTTGGGATAGTTCTAATAAATACATATCACATTCTGAATTCAATTTCTTTCAAATCAGTACCTTGAACAACTATAGAACTAGTTGGATTTGACGTAAGTCTAATCTGTGACATTTTTAGACATTGGATTGTCCAACACATGTGCTGAGTGGGAGAATAAGAAAATTGGAATTAAGAACGGAATGTGTGTGTTCATTGGATATCCTAAAGAATGAAAGAAGGTTTATTATAATGTCCTAAAGAAAATAAGGCAATTGTTAACCAAAACTATCCGATTTCTAGAAAAGGATCATTTAGTAAACCATGTTCCTAGAAGTAAACTAGTTTTACAGGAATTGAACAAAGAAATAACAAATGAGTCAATTATAAATTCAGACGCTCAAGAACATCTAATGGGAATGTCAGAATTGGCGTTCCATTGCATTTAAGTACTAGGAGAAACATTACTAGACATAAGAAAACTACTATGTCAAGTACTGGGAATGATGCTGAGCAACTTAAAAGAACACTACATGAAAAGTTGTTGATATTTCAATATCAAAATATTTTGAAGAAAATATTAAGACTCAAGAACATGAAAGTGTAATTATAGTAGTAGTACTTAGTCGTAGTGGGAGAATCATAACGAATATTAATTTGTTTTGTATGCTTGAAAGAAATTTCACGATAGAACTCCTGACGAACTTCTGAAAAGAAATACACTATTGGAGGGTTTCATGATAAGGTCTCTCAAGATCTAGTTTAAAATTGAATTGTTACGATGAAGCACTACTAGTCAAAATTGCATGAGAAAATAACTTGGTAAATTTCTTTCGATAAGAAATAAAGGAATGCCTGTGAAAGTTGTAAATGCATAGTTAAGAGTCTAAGTGGGAGATTGTTAGGGTATATACTATTAATCATGTGTTTAGACATAGTATTCTAACAATTTTCAAGATTAAACATCTAAGTGGGAGACTATTAGGGTATATACTATTAACCATGCATTTCGATATAGTACATTATAAGAATCGTAATAGTTAAAAGTCTAAGTGGGAGATTGTTGGGATATATACTATTAACCATATGTTTAGATATAGTATTTATTATAGAATAATTATTTATTCAGTTTTAATAGATCATATATTCGTTTATGGTGTCTGTTTAATTATATAGTAGACGATTTAGTGTATAGAGTTTTAGCTTATACACAGGATTAAATCATCGGTTCTTATAAGTATAAAGTTTTTCATTCACAATCTAGGATGTAAATTGGACATGTCATCGGTACGATTGTAGAAAAAGATTATATACAATTTATCTTGATTATGGGAATGGTATAATTCCAAATTTTTGTGCTAGTGCATTTTGAATGTATTGAACGGGATTGACTAGAGATAGTTGTTTTAGACTGACTGGCAAAAACATATTCTCTAAACTATTAAATGTACTTATATTTTTAATCTTGATATAACTATTATGATCTATATATAATAATTATCGTTTTGATTTATTAGAAAGTGAGATTCTGAGATGGGTCAATATGCCTGATAGATTGGATGATAATAATATATGTTGGTGAAATAATAAGTTAGTTGATGGAATCCATGTCTCGTAATAGAGATTGATTGATATGCCTTTTTAAGAAACTTATAAGTTTTCATCTTGTCAAACCTTGCAAGTGGAGTTATGAATCCGACACATGAAATAAGTTAAGTAGTGCTCTAAAGGAAATTAATCATTGAATAAATTCTTCAATAATTTAATCTATTGATTAGTATAGGTCATGCCCCGAGGCTACCCCTTGGACGTAAACACAGGACCTAGGATCACGAGTGACCCCAAGTTAACCCTGAGATGGCATATCATAAGCATACTTAACCAACTGAGGAAAATATACTAGGCGGAAGCTTAAAACATGAAATAAACTGAAATGATGTGGACAACCCAATCTAAGTCTGAATATGTAACATTCCGAAAACTAGCAGACTAAACTAGAGCCTAACTTAAAACTAGTAGACTAAACTAGAGCCTAATGTAAGGGTTAGAGTCGTAAATAACTCCCGGTACTCAATATATGTGTTTATGTGTTTAAACATCAAGGTACGACTCCCCAAGGACCAACTACTGGTCCTTGAGGAGGACCCTATAACAAGGCCCCAAAATAGTCCACCCACGTGAGGGACTACGACCAGTAGGTGGACCCACGCCCCGTGGGTCAAGGCCCCCCAAAAAAAGCCCCAGAACAGAACCCACGGTTCACCAGCACACCACATGGGTCCATCCACAGACCGTGGGTGGGTGGCCATGGGTGGTCACTAAAACTGCAATTTGGCAGTTAGATTTAGGGGTCGTTTGGGGTTTTCCTTTTTAATTAATTATTAAGTTATGTAATTTTAGCCTATTTTTAAGCATCTGTATAAGTATTTTAGACACCTAAACTAACTCATCTTAATCATAATTTCTAAATCCCCAAATCAAAACCACAACCCTCTCCAAAATATTCTCTCTAGAACTCCAAGGAAGAAGAAGAAGAAAGGTGAAACTATGGTTGAAGGATCAGTCTTTTCTACTCAATTTCATGAGGATTCTTCACCAAGGTATGGTATTCCTTCATCCATGGATAGTTTTCATCCATGGATTTCGTCCAAACTCAATTTCAAAACATGTAATTTTCCCAAAAGCTAGGGTTTTACTCCAAGCCATGGATTCACTTCAAAAGCGATTCTAATGATTTAATTGCTTTAAATTATGATAAAATTGATGATTTACTACTGTTTTTATGATGAATTCCCCAAGAATCCATGAATTCCCCTATTTTCCCAATTTGGATCTCAAAGTGTGGGTATTGATTAATGCAAGTAGAATATAATGAAATTATGCATGTAGTACTTGAATTATTTGAATTATGTTATCATCCATGTATAATGTAGTAATTCTAGATGTGTTGATGAATTATGAACCATGGTCCTTGAAGGGAAATGTATGAGACTTATGCATGATTATGAGACTTATGTACATGCTTTTAGATCACTTTAAGAGTAAAGTGGAGATGATTATGATCTAGTGGTTGTGTTGTTGGAGGTTATACTCATGTACACAATTATGTATGAATATGATATGATGTGAAGGGTTTTTCTCACAATTTGATGATTCTAAGGTTGAAAGGCTATTCTCACCTACTGAATCTATGAGCTATGATTATGATGGATTGAATGTCAAGACCTTCTTCCATGAGTATGAACCTAAGTCAAGACTTAATATGTAATATATGGGAATTAATGCTTATCACCGAGTAGATTGAAAATGAGATGGAAGATTTGACCATAGTTGAGTCTAGCTATTCAAATGGGTTCCTTCTACCATAGTTAAGTCAGGGTTCCCAAAGAATGTATCTCATGAGATGGAAACCTTCTACCATAGTAGAGTCCGAGTTTCTAGAAGTAATCTCCCTATCCCATAACTATGTGCCCTCACAGGTCTTTAGCTAGTGGATCCACCTAAGGTAACACTATGGTTCTACCTTAGGCAAGTAGGACAACCCCTTTTAGGAGTAAGGTAGACACCAGATTCCATGATAAGCTCACATGGTCTATGTCGGTTAAGGTTATTCCCTATTATGGTATTATGAACAAGAATTTGAATTATGAACTATAGTTACTCAAGAAGCTTTACTTAGTGTGGGTGGGATTATGGGATCTTATCCATGCATTGCACAAGTATACTTTAAGGGTATTTATGGTATGTTTATCTTATGACATGATGACTTATGAATTGTATATGGTTATGACTTATGCTTTTCCATTATCTTCCAAATGATGCTCTAACTTAGCAAATGTAATGCAATAAACTAAAATGTCACTTTTTAGCATGTTTCAAGGTTTTTATTCATGACTATCATACTAAGTACACTTTTGTACTAACCCATATTTTCTACATTTTTCACAAAGTGTAGGGTCCAGTTCTCAAGGTGGTCCCCACTGTGTTTAGAGCTTGGAATTGATCATTCTCCGTACTTGTTTGGTGAGTCCTCATGATTCGAGGACGGATACTATCATTGTAGTTTCATTCTTGTATTTTCACTTTTCGATTATGTTGTTTTAGGGCTGCGACCCTGTTTGAGTTCTCGATTGTAATAAATGTCTATTTGAGATAACTATAGACTTCCGCTATGCTTTTATGAAAACTTCTTAAAACTTGAAATGTGTTTTACTCTTACTGTTCTTTGCTTCTGTTATGATATGCTAAGTGGCTTACATGGTGCCTTTCGGGTTTCTATGTTCCTTGTTACACCTAGGGGATATCGTTGGGTCGTGACAAACTTGGTAATCAGAGTAAAAGGTTTAGAATGATTCTAGGATAATATCTAATAAGCCACGTCTAGTAGAGTTTTGTTCATAGGTGTGAAGCGCGCCACATTTATGAATTAGAGGCTATAAGATGCTTAGGAAATTTAATTTCTTTCATTACTCTTTAGTCGTGCAATATAGTTTAACTCTTTAAGGTCTTCCTTCTAATCCTTCTCTTGTGTCTTCAGGAAACGAATACACGAAGGGCTAATGCTAGAAGGATGGAAGATGAGAACATGAATCAAGGAGTTCCACCTCAAGATAATCGAGCTCTGGTTGATCTCGTGGTGGAGAATATTACTAATGCGGAGTAGGTCGGCTATTCAAATGTTGGCACAAGTCGTGATGACTCAAGATAATAGAAAGTTATGGCTCCAGTGAATGTGAATTCGGCTTATTCAATGGTTAGTTAATTTGCTAGAATGAACCCTCCCGAGTTTCATGGCTCCAAAGTGGGAGAGGATCCTCATGAATTTGTGGAAGAGGTTCACAAGATACTTGACATTATATGGGGGTGACTTCGGTAGAGAAAGCGGAGCTAGCCCCTTACCAATTGAAGAGTGTTGCACAAGTTTGGTATACTCAATGGAAGAACAATAGGAAGGTAGGAGCGGGCCCGGTAGGATGGAAAACATTCAAATTGTCATTTCTTGGTAGATTATTTCCCCTAGAGTTGAGGGAAGCTAAGGTAGAGGAATTCATTAACCTTCACCAAGAAGGTATGAGCGTGAAAGAGTATTCCCTA
Source organism: Solanum acaule (assembly GCA_036250505.1). Classification (NCBI taxonomy): domain Eukaryota; kingdom Viridiplantae; phylum Streptophyta; class Magnoliopsida; order Solanales; family Solanaceae; genus Solanum; species Solanum acaule. The sequence goes on along the minus strand of JAJOOR010007011.1, from coordinate 33,532 downwards.
AAATTCACTCGATTGTCCAAGTATTCTCCAACTTTGGTGTCAGATTCGAGGGATGAGATGAGTAGGTTTCTAACAGGTGTGTCTGACTTGGTTGAAGAAGAATGTCGTACGCCAACGCTCCATGGTAATATGGATATCTCTAGGCTTATGGTGTACACTCAACAAATTGAGGAGTTAAAAATAAAGAAAAAGAATAGAAAGGAGAAAAGAGCTACAGCCAGTGATGGGAACTTCTCCAATACTAGGTCCGATGGACAAGGTCAACCAAGGTTTAAACAAAGGTTCACCAACCAAGGCTCCTCTAGTTCTCCAAGGGTCAACAAGGATCGAGTTTCCAACCCTAAACCTCAAGGAGGTAATAGTGGTGGTTCCTATGTTGCTAGCCCTAATTGTACAAAATGTGATAGAAAGCATGATGACAACTGTCATGTTGGTACTCATGGGTGTTTTAGTTGTGGGAAGATTGGCCAAAAGATGAGAGATTGTCCAATGCTCAACGTTAAGGGAAGGGAAGATAAGCAAGATCCTCCAAGCGGTTCAAACTCTAATGCTCAAAAGCAAAACCACTTTTATGCTCTTCAATCCCGAGGTGACCAAGAGAGCTCCCCAGATGTGGTGACATGTATGTTAAAAGCCTCTTCTATTGATGTATATGCCTTATTAGATCCCCGTACTAATTTGTCCTTTGTGACACCTTTTGTGGCCATAAAGTTTGAAATACTCCTTGAAGTGTTAGTAGAACTTTTTTTGGTGTCTACCCTAATTGGTGACTCAGTGGTGGCTAAGAGGGTTTATTGAAGTTGTCCCATTTCCTTTTCCCATTGAGTTTCCTTGGTAGATTTGGTAGAGGTAGACATGTTAAATTTTGATATGATTTTAGGTATGGATTGGTTGCAAGCATGTTATGCCTCTATTGATTGTAGGACTCGGGTGGTTATGTTCCAATTTCCAAATGAGCCTATCTTAGAATGGAAGGGGGGAAATTCTATGCCTAGAGGTTTATTTGTCTCAAGCCTTAAAGCTAGGAAAATGATCTCCAAAGGGTGTATTTACCTTCTTATTAGGGTGAGGGATGTTGAATCCGAAACCCCTTCTCTAGAGTCGGTTCCGATAGTGAATGAGTTCCCAGAAGTTTGTCCCGATGATTTACTCGGTATTCCTCTCGAGCGAGAAATAGATTTCGGTATTGACCTTCTTCCGGATATGCAACTTATCTTTATTCCTTCTTATAGAATTGCTCCGGCAGATTTAAAAGAGTTGAAAGAGCAACTAAAGGATTTGCCAGACAATGGTTTTATTCAATCGAGTATCTCTCCATGGGGTGCTCCAGTGTTATTTGTTAGAAAGAAAGATTGGTCTCTTAGAATGTGCAGTGATTATCGTTAATTGAATAAATTGACCATTAAGAATAAATATCATCTTCCAAGGATAGATGACTTGTTTGACCAACTTCAAGGGCCTAGTTATTTCTTCAAGATTGATCTTCGTTCGGGTTATCAACAATTAAGGGTGAGAGGGGTTGATATTCCCAAGCCGGCTTTCCAAACAGGGTATGGTCACTATGAGTTCTTGGTTATGTCGTTTGGGTTGACTTAAGCTCTGGAGACATTTATGGACTTAATGAATAGGTTATTCCGACAATATCTTGATATGTAAGTGATAGTGTTCATTGATGACATTTGAATCTATTCAAGGAGTGAGGATGAGCATGTTGACCATTTGAGGGTTGTATTGCAAGTTATTAAGGACCATCAACTTTTCGCAAAGTTTAGCAAATGCGAGTTTTGGTTAAGGTCCGTAGCATTCCTTTGTCATATTGTGTGAAGTAAGGGTATTGAGGTAGTTCCTAAGAAGACGGATGCGGTCAACAGTTGGCCTAGACCTCTATCCCCTTCCCACATTAGAAGCTTTTTGGGTTTGGCCGGTTACTATAAGAGGTTTTTTGAGGGGTTTTCCTCCATTTCTTCTCCATTGATGTCTTTGACTCAAAAGAAGGCTAAGCTTGAGTGGTCGGAAGCTTGTGAGAAAAGTTTACAAGACTTGAAAGATAGACTTAATTCCGCTCTGGTGTTGACCTTATCGGAGGGTACGAATAGTTTTGTGGTATATTGTGATGCCTCTAGGATTTGGTTGGGATGTGTGGTTATGAAAAATGGTAAGGTGATTGCCCATGCTTCAAGGCAACTTAAAGTCCATGAGAAGAATTATCCTACCCATGACCTTAAGTGAGCGGCAATTGTTTTTACTTTAAAAATTTGGAGGCATTATATATATGGGGTTCATGTTGATGTGTTTATCGATCACAAGAGCTTACAATATGTTTTTAGTCAAAAGGACTTGAATCTTCACCAACGGAGGCGGTTAGAGTTATTGAAGGACTATGACATGAGTGTCCTTTATCAGCCTGAGAAATATAATATGGTAGCGTATGCTATTAGTAGATTGTACATGGGTAGTGTGGTTCATGTGGAGGAAGAAAAGAAAGAATTGGTTCGTGATGTGCATAGGTTGTCCCGATTATGTGTTCAACTAGTAGATTCCACCAAGGGTGGTGTCATGGTCCATAATGGCTCCGAATCTTCCTTTGTGATGGATGTGAAGTCTAAGCAAGACCTTGATCCTATATTAGTTGAGATGAAAGAGTCGGTACTTAAAAAATCCATTGAGGCCTTCTCCCAATGGGGAGACGGGTGCTTAGGTACCAAGGTCAGTTATGTGTTCCGAATGTTGATGGTTTAAGGGAGAAAATTCTAGAAGAAGTTCATAGTTCTTGGTATTCTATTCATCTGGGAGCCACCAAGATGTACTGTGATCTATGGGAAGTTTATTGGTTGAATGGTATGAATAGAGATATTGCGGGATTTGTAGCCTGATGTCCTAATTGCCAACAAGTTAAGGTTAAGTATCAAAGGTCAGGAGGCTTATCCCAAAATATACCGATCCCCACTTGGAAATGGGTAGAGATTAATATGGATTTTATTATGGGTTTTCCTCGCACTCGAAGGCAACACGATTCTATTTGGGTCATTATACATAGGATGACTATGCCAAGCTGTATATAAGAGAGATAGTGAAGTTGTATGGGGTTCCTTTATCCATTATTTCGGATCGGGGTACTCAATTTACTTCTCACTTTTGGAAGTCATTCCAAAAAGGGCTTGGTACCAAGGTTAAGCTTGGCACAACTTTTCATCCCAAACCGATGGGCAAGCAGAGCTTACCATTCAAACATTAGAAGCTATGTTGAGGGCATGTGTTATAGATTTCAAGGTTAATTGGGATGACCACTTGCCATTATTAGAGTTTGCCTACAATAATAGCTATCAGTCAAGTATCGATATGGCTCCTTTCGAAGCCCTGTATGGTAAGAGATGTAGATCTCCAGTTGGTTGGTTTGAGGTACGTGAAATTGCTCTTATTGGTCGACTCATTAGAGAGAGGTTGAGAACGGCTTAAAGTAGACAAAAGTCTTATGCCGATGTTAGAAGAAGGGATCTTGAATTTGAAGTTAATGATTGGGTCTATCTAAAAATCTCACCTATGAAAGGTGTGATGAGATTAGGCAAGAAGGGAAAACTTAGTCCCCGGTATGCGGACCCATACCAAATTTTGAAGCGTATTGGGAAAGTTGCCTATGAGTTAGATTTTCCAAATGAGTTTGCTCCGGTTCATCCGGTATTTCATGTTTCCATGCTTAAGAAGTGTATTGGAGATCCGGCATCCATTATCCCTTTAGAAGGCTTAGGGGTTGATGAGAGTCTCTCATATGAGGAAGTTCTTGTAGAAATCTTAGACCGGCAAGTCAAGAGATAGAGAAATAAGGAAATAGCTTCCGTAAAAGTTTTATAGAGAAATCATCTAAATGAGGGTGCTACTTGGGAGGCCGAGGCCGATATGAAGTCCCGATACCCTCATCTCGTTATATCTACTCCCATTCAAGCTTGAGGTAAGTAGTTCCTCTTGAGTTGTAGTGTTTTGGGAGTCATGTGTGTTATATGTGCTTTTCCATGATTTCCTTATGTTATGCATGTTGTGGATGAAATTCATGTTTAGTAAGAAAAAAATGAGTTTTCATGATTTATGTATTCCTCATGTTGTTGTGCATTTAGTATGAGCTTCATATTTGACTTCATGAGATGAGTTGATGGACATGCTTTAGTATGCTTTTGAGAAAAAATGCATATTGGCTCCATGATGTTGTGTTGAACATGCTTTTAGTTGGAGAAGATAGTTCCTCCTATGAATATATAGAAATATTGAGTTTCATGCACATTGGGTTGTTAGATGTAGCTCATATTTCCTTGTGTTGCATTGAATATGTTGAGATGGAGTTGAAGTTTCATCCTTTGGACTTGCATTATTTTGATATTTTCATGCATATTGGGCTGCTAGTCTTGAGTCTATATTTCCGTAGGGTGTTTAGATTGTCATTCCAGGATAAATGTTCCCAAGGGGGAGATAATGTAATATTTCGGAAACTAGAAGACTAAACAAGAGCCTAACGTAAAACTAGTAAACTAAACTAGAACCTAAGTAAGGATTAGAGTCGTAAATAACTCCCGGTACTCAATATATGTGTTTTTGGGTTTAAACGTCAAGGTATGACTCCCCAAGGACCAACCAACGGTCCTTGAGGAGGATCCTAAAACAGTCCACCCACGTGGGGGACATGTAACACCCCGTATTTTACGTGTACTAGTTCTATTTATATGACACTTATAAATTTCCTTGTGGTATAGTTATGGACTCGGTTTCCTATGCGACTAATGACAATAGAATAGGTTTAAAGTGAATTGCCCCTAGATTTTGATGTGACCCGATTAAGTTGACGTCGATGGAAGTATTTAAACTTGAGATCATAAGGTGGTATTTGAGTCTAAAGTTTAAATTGACATAGTGTATGTAAGTTTTAAGTTAAATTAAAGGTATTAAGGTCTAGAAATGGAATATGATATTGAGGTGCTTGACTGACTACACTAGGCTAGTAGGTGACAAATAGGTGCATCACCTACTTTGACTTACTGACCAGCCCAAAGGACCAAGTAGGTGCATCACCTACTAAGACTCTTTTGACCATGTTATTGGGCCAACTGCACTACCACCTACTTGCATCAATCTGGCCCAAGTTGATTAGAAGAATAAGGGGAAAATGGACAGCCAAGGCCCAATCTTTCCAAGCCCACAAGAAATAATTTGAATGGAAAAGTAGGTGCATCACCTACTTAGATGTGTGGCCTAAATTAAAGACACATGTTGGCTGCAAATGAAGTACAAGAAAGGTGGCAAAAGGCCCAATGTTCTTAAGTCCAAAAAGGCCTAAGTGAAAAGTCCAAGTAGGGTCACCTACTTGACAAATTATGGCCCAAAATGAGTGAGAAAGTCGGCCAAATCAGGTCCCTTTAAAAAAGGATTGATATAAGCTTTCTCCAACCATTTTTACTTTGACAAAAAATATGATTTCTAGAGCTTTCTCTCTTCTCTCTCTTAGCTTCATACAACAACCATTAAATACCATTAGGGTTCTTGAATATCAGGGAGTTCAAGCTATTGGAAGGTATAATTTAAGACAAGTTAAGGAGGACAACCTTTACCTTGAAGAATCCAAGTCTTAGCAAGTGGTACTTCTGTCCAACAAGGTAAGCTACTGCAATTTTCTCCCTCTTGTGCTTGAGTAAATTAGGACACTTGGTATGTGTTAGTGAGTTAGAAATTGTTACTTTTACATGGTGTAATATTGGGGAGGATGTTCTGGTGATTAGTGCATGTTGGGACAGCCATGGAGGGGAGTCCTCTTTAAATTCAGTTATGAGCTTGTTTGAGCACTTTAAAAGTAATGTTAGCTCTTCAAGTGTTGGTGATCAGAAACCATGATCCATATTTCTTCTGTTACATTATTATGTTTAAGGATTATTTTATGTATGTTATGATAAGGGATGTGACTGGATGTGCGGGAAAGTTATGGAGATGTTAAAGGACTTAAATATTGCAGGGATGGGGAGGACCTAATACGAAGGTTGTACAGTATATAGATGCAATTAAAGGGAAAGGGAAGGAAAGAAAACACTGGCTAGATAAATTGCATGCTTACTGCTTGGTTACTATTTGGGTGAGATCAAGTAGCTCAAATTGGTTGATTAGCTACTAATACTAGTCTTACAACTTATTTTATTGTAGATTAGTAATCTGAAGAGAAGGAGCTTAAGTCATACGTTTTGAATTGTATAGAAAGGTATGTAATGCTATTGGATATCCTATTTCTTTGGCATGAATCCAACACTTGCATTACAAAAAGTAAGCTTTCTAAGTTCCCTTGGTAGTGACTGATCCATAGTTCCAGCTCCTACTCCCTAGAGCAGTAAAGCGAGTACTCTAATCTGAGTTTGTTACTAAATGTACGTGCTTACTCTATCAAGTATTAGCATGCAAGGGTTAAACTTGTTTCATCGTCAAAGTACCCTTGGCACGTATTTCCCTTATATAAATCAAAATGATCCTAGATTACACATGGTACATATGTTTATCTATTGGATATACAATCTGCCCATATCATGCCAACTTGCTTCAATTATCTATATATATATATATATATATATATATATATGTCATCTTTTCACATGTTCATATGTTCCCTTTATTGGTTGTTACTCCCATTATGTTAGACTATAATGTTACCTCACAAGATCCCTACTTGCTCTATTGTACATTTTATATGTACTTACTTGGAATATGTATCCGTCCTAAAGTTGAATCTGTCCACGTTCTCCCTTGGTTCCACGTTCATGTATTCCTTGTATTTGATATTAGTTACTGAGTATTTGGCTATCATATAGAGTTCAAATCTCTTGGCTGAATGTTAAATGTCTTCACTTGATATGTGCTTCAATTTGAGATGTCATAATGCTTATTGAGTCATATAAGCTCCTAAGTATTACACGTTCATGTCACATTTTCTTCCCAAGTCATTGTTATTATTGTAAGTTAATATTCATATGTCTTCTACTACTGGTCCATAGTTCCAAATCTCAACAATGATTATAACCACCAAAACAGTAATCTCAAAAGAGTTATGATCATCAAAAGAACAATCTCAAAAGAGTTATGAACATCAAAACAACAATCTCAAAGATTAAAAAATTTGAGTGAAGTAATATGTATAATTATGGGTAGCAGCCCAGGGGCAAATGCCTAGCATGGGTCGATCCCAATTGGTATAGAAGGGTGGCAGCTCAGGGGTGAAAGCCTAGCATGGGCCGATCCCAATTGGTATAAGAGGGTGGCAGCTCAGGGGCAAAAACCTAGCATGGGCCGATCCCAATTTGTGAAATTCTGAGGACAGCATCCCAGGGGTTAAAATGCCTAGCATGGGTCATCCTCTTCTACCGCTGATTAGAGTCTTTCAGTGGCACGTTTCGGTCCTCTTCCCCATTACTTAGAAAAAGTGAGCCACCGGTTCAGGTACAAGATACATTTGTATCATATGTCTTATAAAGATTATAATGCACATAAAAGTAAAGAAAAGAATGTAATATACACGATTCCACAAGTATAAGAAAAGGTGGTCTCAAATCCTTGTCTATTGGTATTTGGTTTCACTTGAGCTCTCATTTTATATATGGTTGTATTATGCCTTACATATTCAGTACATTCTTTCGTACTGGCGTTCCTTACTGGGGACGCTGCATTTCATGCTGCAGGTACATATCAACTAATAGATCTCCCCAATAGAAGCACATGATACTCAGCGGCTGTTGGTGAACTCCAGGTTGATTCGGGGCTTTGCCAAGTCTTTACTATGCGCAGTTTGATAGTGGTACAATCATGGATTCCAGTAGAGGCTTTGTAGACATTGTAAAGCTATCATCTATATTCATCATTTCACTTGTCATATGTATCCGTTCAGCTAGCGACATGTGTTGTATATGAAGCTTCTCATTAGTAAATCTATCAGCATAGTAGTTTACTTTCTCATCATAGGTCACTTGTAAAGCATTTGTTCATATGGTACTTGTCCGCCTCACCTAGGGTTGGGGTGTGACAGGACCTATGGCCAATAGATGGACCCACGCCCTGTGGGTGGGGATCGTGGGTCAAGGCCCCAGAAAACCAACCCCAGAACCTAACCCACGGTTCACCAGCACGCCACGTGGGTCCATCCCATACCATGGGTGGGTGGCCGTGGGTGGTCACTGAAATTGCAATTTGACAGTTAAATTTAGGGGTCTTTAGGGGTTTTCCTTTTTAATTAATTATTAAGTCATGTCATTTTAGCCTATTTTTAAACAACTATATAAGTATTTTAGACACCTAAACTAACTCATCTAAATCATAATTTCTAAATCCCCAAATCAAAACCAAAACCCTCTCCAAAATGTTCTCTGTAGAACTCCAAGGAAGAAGAAGAAGAAATATGAAGCTAGGGTTGAAGGATCAATATTTTCTACTCAATTTCATGAGGATTCTTCACCAAGGTATGGTAGTACTTCATCCATGGATAGTTTTCATCCATGGAGTCCCTCCAAACTCAATTTCAAAACTTGTAATTTCCCCAAAAGCTAGGGTTTTACTCCAAGTCATGGATTCAGTTCAAAAACGATTCTAATGATTTGATTGCTTTATATTATGTTCAAATTGATGATTTAATACTGTTTTTATGATGAATTCCCCAAGAATCCATGAATTCCCCTATTTTCCCAATTTGTATCTCAAAGTGTTGGTATTGATTGATGCAAGTAGAATATGATAAAATTATGCATGTAGTACTTGAATTAATTGAATTATGTTATCATCCATGTCTAATGTAGTAATTCTAGATGTGGTGATGAATTATGAACCATGGTCCTTGAAAGAAATTGTATGAAACTTATGCATGATTATGAGACTTATATACATGCTTTTAGATCACTTTGAGAGTAAAGTGAAGATGATTATGATCTAGTGGTTGTGTTGTTGGAGGTTATCCTCAGGTACACAATTATGTATGAATATGATATGATGTGAAGGGTTTTTCTCACAATCTGATGATTCTAATGTTGAAAGGTTATTCTCACCTATTGAATCTATGAGCTCTAGTATGATTATGATGGATTAAATGTCAAGACCTTCTTCCGTGAGTATGAACCTAAGTCAGGACTTAATATGTAATATATGGGAATTAATGCTTAGCACCGAGTGGATATGAATATGAGATGGAAGCTTTTACCTTAGTTGAGTCCGGCTTTCCAAATGGGTTCCTTCTACCATAGTTCAGTTAGGGTTTCCAAAGTATGTATCTCATGAGATGGAAACCTTCTACCATTGTTGATTCCGGGTTTCTAGAAACAATCTCCCTATCCCATATCTATGTGCCCTCATAGGTCTTTAGCTAGTGGATCCACCTAAGCTAAGATTATGGTTCTACCTTAGGCAAGTAGGACAACCCATTTTCGGTGTGGGGTAGACACCGGATTCCATGATAAGCTCACATGGTCTATGTTGGTTAAGGCTATTCCCTATTATGGTTGTATGATCAAGAAGTTGAATTATGAACTATAGTTACTCAAGATGCATTACTTAGTGTGGGTCGGATTATGGGATCTTATCCATGCATTGCACAAGTATGCTTTAAGGGTATTTATGGTATGTTTCTGTTATGACATGATGACTTATGAATTGTTTATGCTTATGACTTATGCTTTTCCATTCTTTTCCAAATTAAGCTCTAACTTAGCAAATGGAACTCATTCAACTACAATGCCCCTTTTTAGCATGTTTCAAGGTTTTTATGCATGACTATCATACTTAGTGCATTTTTGTACTAACCCATATTTTCTACATTTTTCACAGTGTTGGGTCCGGTTCTCAAGGTGGTCCCCATTGTGGCTAGAGCTTGGAATTGATCATTCTCCTTGCTTGTTCGATGAGTCGTTATGATTCAAGGATGGATACGATCATGATAGTTTCATTCTTGGATTTTTAGTTCCAGATTATGTTGTTTTAGGGCTGTGACCCTATTTGAGTTCTCGATTGTAATCAATGGCTATTTGAGACAAGTCTAGACATCCGCTATGCTTTTATGAAAACTTCTTAAGAATTGAAATGTTTTTTACTCTTTATTGTTCTTTACTTATGTTATGATATGCAAAGTGGCTTACTTGGTGCCTTTCGGGGTTCTATGTTCCTTGTTACGCCTAGGGGATACCCTTGGGTCGTGACAAACTTGGCAATCAAAGAAAAAGGTTTAGAATGATTTTAGGATGAAGTCTAATAATCCACGTCTAGTCGAGTCTTGTTCATGGATGTGAAGTGCGCCACATTTATGAATTAGAGGCTATAAGATGTGTAGGAAATTTCACTTCTTTCATTACTCTTTAGTGGTGCGATAGTGTTTAACTCTATAAGGTCTTCTTTTTAATCATTCTCTTGTGTCTTCAGGAAATGAATACACGAAGGGCTAACGCTAGAAGGATGGAAGATGAGAATGTGAATCAAGAAGTTCCTCTTCAAGATAATCAAGATTCGGTTGATCTCATGGTGGAGAATATTACTAATGTGGAGTAGGTCGGCTACTCAAATGTTGGCACAAGTCGTGATGACTCAAGCTAATAGAAAGTTGTGGCTCAGGTGAATGTGAATTTGGCTACTTCGAGGGTTAGGAATTTTGCTAGAATGAACCCTCCCGAGTTTGATGGCTTCAAAGTGGGAGGGGAGCCTCAAGAATTTTTGGAAGAGGTTTACAAGATACTTGACATTATGGACAGTGACTTTGGTAGAGAAAGCGACACTAGCCACTTACCAATTGAAGAGTGTTGCACATGTTTGGTATACTCAATGGAAGAACAATAGGCCGACAGGTACAGGCCCAATAGGATGGGAAACACTCAAATCAACATTTCTTGGTAGATTCTTTCCCTAAGAGTTAAGGGAAGCTAAGGTATAGGAATTCATTAACCTTCACCATGGAGGTATGAGTGTGAAAAAGTATTCCATAAAATTCACTCAATTGTCCAAATATGCTACAACTTTGGTGTCAGATTCGAGAGATGAGATGAGTAGGTTTCTAATAGATGTGTCAGACTTGGTTGAAGAAGAATTCTTTACGGCAATGCTCCATGATAATATGGATATCTCTAGGCTTATGGTGTACGCTCAACAAATTGAGGAATCAAAACTCAAGAAAAAGAATAGAGAGGTGAAAAGAGCTAGAATCGGTGATGGGAACTTCTCCAATGTTAGGTCCGATGGAAAAGGTCAACAAAGGTTTAGACAAAGGTTCTCCAACCAAGGCTCCTATACTAATCTAAGGGTCAACAAGGATAGGGTTTCCAACCCTGAACCTCAAGGAGGTAATAGTGGTGGTTCCTATGTTTCTAGGCCTAATTGTGCAAAATGTGATAGAAAGCATGATGGCAAGTGTATTGTTGGTAACCATGGGTGTTTTAGTTGATGGAAGATTGGCCACAAGATGAGAGATTGTCTAATGCTCAAGGTTAAGGGGAAGATAAGCAAGCTCCTCCAAGCAGTTCAAACTCTAATGCTCAAAAGCAAAACCATTTTTATGCTCGTCAATCCTGAGGTGACCAAGAGAGCTCGCCGAATGTGGTGACCGGTATGTTAAAAGCCTTTTCTATTGATGTGTATGCCTTATTAGATCCTGGTGCTACTTTGTCCTTTGTGACACCTTTTATGGCCATGAAGTTTGAAATACTCCCTGAAGTGTTAGTAGAACCTTTTTCGGTCTCTACCCCGGTTGGTGACTCGGTGGTGACTAAGACAGTTTTTAGAAGTTGTCCCATTTTCTTGTCCCATAGAGATATGTTTGTAGATTTGGTGGAGTTAGACATGTTAAATTTTGATGTGATTTTGGGTATGGATTGGTTGCATTCATGTTATGCCTCTATTGATTGTAGGACTCGGGTGGTTAGGTTACAATTTCCAACTGAGCCTATCTTAGAATGGAAGGGGGGAAATTTTATGCCTAGAGGTCAATTTGTATCTTGCCTTAAAGTTAGGAAGATGATCTCCAAAGGGTGTATTTACCATCTTGTTAGGGTGAGGGATGTTGAATCCGAAACCCCTTCTCTATAGTCGGTTCCAGTAGTGAATGAGTTCCCAGAAGTTTTTCCCGATGATTTGCCCGGTATTCCTCCCGAGCAGGAAATAGATTTTTGTATTGCCCTTTTTCCGGATACGCAACTTATCTCTATTACTCCTTCTAGAATGGCTTCGGCGGAGTTAAAGGAGTTGAAAGAGCAACTAAAGGATATGCTAGACAAGGGTTTTATTCAACCGAGTATCTCTCTATGGGGTGCTCCGGTGTTGTTTGTTATAAAGAAAGATGGGTCTCTTAGAATGTGCATTGATTATCGTCAATTATATAAAGTGACCATCAAGAATAAATATCCGCTTCCAAGGATAGATGACTTGTTCATCCAACTTCAAGTGGCTAGTTATTTCTCCAAGATTGATCTTCGTTTGAGTTATCACCAATTTAGGGTGATAGGGGTTGATATTCCCAAGTCGGATTTTCGAACAAGGTATGGTCACTATGAGTTCTTGGTTATATCATTTGGGTTGACTAATGCCCCGGTAGAATTTATGGACTTAATGAATAGGGTATTCCGACAATATCTTGATATGTTTGTGATAGTGTTCATTGATGACATTTTGATCTATTCAAGGAGTGAGGATGAGCATGTTGACCATTTGAGGGTTATATTGCAAGTTCTTAAGGACCATCAACTTTTCGCAAAGTTTAGCAAATGTGAGTTTTGGTTAAGGTCCGTAGCATTCCTTGGTCATATTGTGTCAAGTAAGGGTATTGAAGTAGATCCTATGAAGACGGATGCGGTCAAGAGTTGGCCTAGACCTCTATCTCCTTCCTACATTAGAAGTTTTTTGGGTTTGGCTGGTTACTATAGGAGGTTTGTTGAGGGGTTTTCCTCCATTGCTTCTCCATTAATTGCTTTGACTCAAAAGAAGGCTAAGTTTAATTTGTCGAAAGCTTGTGTGAAAAGTTTACAAGACTTGAAAGATAGACTTACTTCCGCTCCGATGTTGACCTTACCGGAGGGTACAAATAGTTTTGTGGTATATTATGATGCCTCCTGGATTGGGTTGGGATGTATGCTTATGAAAAATGGTAAGGTGATTGCCTATGCTTCTAGGTAACTTAAAGTCCATGAGAAGAATTATCCTACCAATGACCTTGAGTTAGCAGCGGTTGTTTTTGCCTTAAAGTTTTTGAGGTATTTTCTATATGGGATGCATGTTGATGTGTTTTACCGATGACAAGAGCTTACAATATGTTTTTAGTCAAAAGGACTTGAATCTTCGCCAATGGAGGCGGTTAGAGTTATTGAAGGACTATGACATGAGTGTCCTTTATCACCCCGAAAAATATAATGTGGTAGCAGATGCTCTTAGTAGATTGTCCATGGGTAGTGTGGCTCATGTGGAGGATGAAAAGAAGGAATTGGTTCGTGATATGCATGGGTTGGCCCGGTTATGTGTTCAACTAGTAGATTTCACCAAGGGTGGTATCATAGTCAATAATGGCTTCGAATCATCCTTAGTGATGGATGTGAAGTCTAAACAAGACCTTGATCCTATATTATTTGTGTTGAAAGTCAGTACTCAAAAAGTCCGTTGAGGCCTTCTCCCAAGGGGGTGATGGGGTGCTTAGGTACAAAGGTCAGTTATGTGTTCCTGATGTTGATGGTCTGAGGGAGAAAATTCTAGAAAAAGCTCATAGTTCTCGATATTCTATTCATCCGGGAGCCACCAAGATGTACCGTGATCTACGGAAAGTCTACTGGTGGAATGGTATGAAGAGAGATATTGCAGGATTTGTAGCCAAATGTCCTAATTGCCAACAAGTTAAGGTCAATTCTAACTAGCCTACGGCTTGGGCAGAATTTACAATATAAGGATAAGGGAGATAAACCTAAATTCGCTACACATAATCCCAAATCACATGCAATAAATGTTAAACAACATCTAAGAAAGCTCAATCAAAGAACAAGTACACAGTAGCCTACCTCCAAGCCAAACACACCTGCTCCAAAATTGTTGAACTAGATCACTCCTCTTCAAATCTCCTCCAATCACCGCCACGCTGGCCAATTATTGATCATAATGCCAACATAGAAAGTTAGACACCAAAATCACAATAATGTGAGATAGAACAAAAAAATCGAGTCAAAATGGGAATGTGCACCCGCACCAAGAATCCCAAAATTGAGTTCGCATAAGCCATCGCACCAGACACCAGATTTTAAGAAAATGGTTAAGTGTCCAAAACTTTAAACAAGCCCTCAGAATTCATTCAGAGTCCAAATGATGCAAACAAAAAGTGCAAACAACTTGGAAACAAAATTCCCGACTCAACAAAATGAAACAACTCTCCGATGTCGTTTCGTCAAAATGTTTACCAAAGTCAACACTTTACAAAGAAACACAAAAAAAACGCCAAAAGCTAGAAACTCAGCTCGATAGCCTTGGGAACTGAACCAAAGGTCATTCTAGACCAAACTCGACATTCTCGAGCTAATCACGCTAATGGAATTTGATTTTGGGTGTGCTTACCAAGAAAGTCTACCAAAGTCAATCTTTACGCAAAACTCAAAAGCTAAAAAACGCCTATTCACACCAACTCCAATCGAAAGCCTTGAAAGCCGAACTAATCGTCACACTAGACCAAAAAGACCCTTCCGAAGCTGATATGGAATTGATGAAGCATGCCACCCAACCCAGCATCACACAAAATCCATAAGGAAGCTACGAGAATGGGTAAAATTGTGAAAACACGTGAAGCCACAAAAATTACCCCCTAGAGTCATTGCACTTGCTTCCTCCAAATAACATAATTCTAATGATATTCATATAATACAATATACCTAATATTTAATTTTTTGACACACTATGTGTAAACTTGTATCAAATCCAATAACCATGAAAGTGAATCTGAAATAAAAACAACAACTACACTTTCTTTAACTCTCACCATGGAAACAACAAAAAGAAAATAAATAATATGAACGACACCACCCAACAGTGCATTGAATTCCTATTCACCCTCTTTTCCATCATTATAATGATTACTCCATAATTTTCAAATAAATATCCATTGAAAATTGTCTCCAATTTTTTTTAGGAACACAGTTACAACAACAACATTATTTGAACATTCAATTACCTCTAACCTAAAATCCATTACATAAAGAGTTCAAAATTGTAAGCCCTTACTTGAATGAATTTCTTCCCGTGTCGACACCATAGGTATGTTATCGCCTCTTTTTTACTTTTCTTGTCTAAAATAGTTATGTATTAAAAGTGACAAATTTCACTAACTTATTTTAATGAAAATGTGCTAAATAGTATAGGGTCTTAATAAATTTGATATTTGGCCAATTATTATCAGCTAAATTAACTATCTAAAAATTACCTGTCAAATTTATTAACTATAGTTAAACGTATGGGTAGAGTAAAGATCAAAGCAGTAGTTAATAAATTCTTGTATTTTTAAAACTCACCTGATACTCATCTGAGCACTGGAAAACCACTTCCTTCTAGGTCAATCTAGTTAATGGGGTTACAATGGATGAGAAACACTCTATAAATAGTCGATAATAACTTGCAAGTCGTAAGAAACGCCAAATTTTACTAACTTAAGCAGGTTTGACCCATTCATGAACTACCTCAATCTTTTTAGGATCCACCATTATACCCTCTCTACATGTCCCAAGAATGCTACCGAAAAAAGTCAAAACTCACACTTTGAAAATTTTGCATAGAGCTTCTTTTCCTTCAGAATTCAAAGCACACTTCTCAAATGATGTCTGTGCTCCTCCTTACTTCGAGAGTATACCAATATATCATCTATGAAGACAATAATAGATCTTCCTGGGTACCTATAAACACACTTAGTAAAAGTGTTAGTAATAAATAAATACGAATATAAATAAATGAATCAAATAATAACTTAAAAATAAAAATCTGTCTTACGAACATGGGGCTTTGAAAATCGACGGTAATTTCTTCATCAGCCAATTTCAACATACAAAATGTATGAACTTAAACTAAATTTCAGTCTTTAATAATAGAGAGGCCTCTAAAACCGACGGAGAGATTTTTTCATTGGTAAATTTAATTATCAACAAAACACTAAGAAAAGAAAAAAATAATGATAATAACAAAAATTCTTAAGCAACTGAGACAACACCAACAAACAAAAAATTGCTCTTCATCCAACAAACGTTAATAAATTATTGATTAAACTAATATTAAAAAATAGAGATGATCAATTAAATTAAGAATGAAACTCTAACAGCAAAGACTTCACCACATTGTTAATCGAAAATGTCAGAAACAAAAATAAGAACTACTATATTTATTTAAAGAGAACTAAAATAAATAAAACTAAATATAAATGACAAGACACCCAATACTAACAATATAGGTTGCTAGAAACATTTTTCACAAATACATAAAACTAATTTAAACAATTAGAAGAAACTGGATACGAACAAACATGGAATCAACAACTAAACTAAAACAAACAGAAACCAAAATCATAGAAAAAATGAAAAAAACTAACAATGACATATACAACTCAAAACACACTAACCTAAATGAAACAATGAACCAGAAACACAAATTAATAGTATTGATTTAACAAAAGTTAACAAATTTAGGAACCAAAGTAAAAAAACACTGTAGACGGTGAAATTTTATTGATAAATCCATATTACATTTTGGTTTAATCAATAAATTCATGATATATTGACCAAGTCAAATTACTGGTTAATAATGTCAGATTAATATTTAAGTCAGAATATAGGACTTAAATAAAGTCCAATTTACATTTGGGTCAGTCCATTAAGTTGACAATACATGCCCAACTCGTGCTCTTCCAACCCAAGGTCCTCTAAAAATATTTGAAGATCGAAATACCCCCAAAATCCTAGATCACAACTATATAAAGGGGTCTTCATAAGACCAAAAAGAGGAAGAAGAAAAATAAGAACACACAGAGGAATACATAGAGAATTCTTGCTCTTCTGTGGTGATCTGCAAGTCTTCCGAATACGAAGAAGTATTTAGTCCAAGTGTTGAGCCGCAAGTATTTCATCAAATCAAGAATAGTCATAAGAAAAGAATCTAGGAATCACATAGCTTTTCTTAAAGATTTCATAACGATTGTAACATTCGCATAAATTCAAACACTCTTGTTTGCTTGCTATTTTCCTTTCCTGTTTGTTGTATTTTAGGGATGAATCTATAGGCGCATAAAAATTGGCACGCCCAGTGGGACAATATTTACCTCTTTTCTCTTCCCTTCGAAAAATAAAGTTCAAGAACAGTGAGATGGCTTACAAGAAGATCAACTTGAAATTTGCATTTGCATTCGTATCCGCATTTGCATCTGCATCCGCAAAAATTAATGGATCCAAATTTTGCGTTGGTATGGAAAACATCATTGATGTTACTGTGGGAAGCATGGGATCTGTCACAACGAATCAAGTCAAATTGCTAGGACAACAAGCCTTACGAGTGTCATCCGAATCTTCTATTGTTTTGGTTCATCTCCAAAAGGTATCAAGTCTCCTGCAAAAGCCACAAAAAAAGACATCGGTCCAATAGTTGAGAGAGTTCTTTCCCAATTGAGCTTATCTATGTCCAAAAGGTCCTTCACTTTAATTGGCAATGATTATGCACTGGATCTACTCTGCATAATATATCTACATCTCATATTTTAGAAATTCGATGTTATTCTACATCATCTATGACAGTGGTGCAAGCGATGGTGATTGAAACATTCACCATAGAAGAACAACTTGTAAATTTGATGAAAGTAGTTGAAGGCCTATCAAAGTACATCAACAGTCAAGACGGTCATATTATCAAGTCGACAAACATGATGGAGAATATGGAGGAAAGAAAATCCACTCAATTATGTGCAAAGCTTCTTGAAACTCAAGAGAAAAGAGAGTTCTTGACAAACAAGAAATCATCATTAAGGAGTTTCAAGTGTCTGCAGAAGGTCTAATTCCCATTGACAAATTGAAGGACTTTATCAAAGAGACTATCAAAGATAATTCAGAGTCCACGTCCAAGTCTCATCTTACAAATGTAAAACTGTATTGTCAAAGAATTGACAATCTAAAGTTACATGCCGGCTATCAACCTCATAAGGTGCAGCAATTTGTCGATAATGAAAATTTGAAACAACATGTATCACACTTTGTCAAAACATAGAATAATGCTGAACATATGGTCATTGTCTTGTTAAGAAGTTTGTTAGATCTCTCAGAGGAATTGCTTTCGAATGCTACATAGATCTTTTATCTAGTTTAATCGATAGGTGGGATTAGATGGAGCAACAATTCCTTAACCATTTTATAGCACAAGCCGTGTTGCAAGCCATGATAGAGATGAATAATGCCCATCAAAGGAATTATGAACAAGACATTGACTTCATAACCTTTTGAAGGAGCTTGAGCCTTAACTACAAAGATAGCCTTAGTGAAACCTCTGGGATTGAATTATTCATCCAAGGAATGCATTGTGTTCTTCGTTACATATTACAAGGCATAAAACCTAAAACGTTTGAAGAACTACCAACTTGTGCTCATGGTATGGAACTGAGAATGACTTCACATGGAGATCAAGAGTTGTCCAACTTCGAACATTATGAAGAAAATGTAATTGGCATTGATGACGAGGACAAACTTTTATCCTAAATTGAAATTGAAGAGTCTATGTAATTAAGTTGTCATGCTCCTTGACGTGCAAGTCTAAACTGCAATTCCTAATGCTCATCAACGCACCAGTCTAAAATGCATGTCATGAAACTCATCACATTTGAGCTAAGTTTTAAAGTTCTAAAGCTCCTCAAATTCAAGCTAAGTCTTCAAATCAAAATACTCCTCGACGTACGAGTTTAAATTACATGTCATGAAGCTCATCAAATTCAAGATAAATCATAATATCATAAATCTCAATTTTGAGCTAAGTCTTCAAGTTATGTAGTTTCTCAAATTAAAGCAGAATCTTCAGGTTTTAAAGCTCATCAAATTCGATCAAAATCTTCTAGTCAAAATTTTCATCAATGCATGAGCCTAAAATGCATGTCATAAAGATCATCAAAATTCTAGCAGAATATTCAAGTTTTAAATCTCATCAAATTCAAGTAAAATCTTCAAGTCAAAATGCTCTTCGACGGATAAGCTTAAAATGCATGTCATAAAGTTAATCAAATTCGAGCAAAATCTTCAAGTTAAAATGCTCATCGACGCACTAGTCTAAAATGCATGTCATGAAACTCATCAAATTCGAGTTAAGTCTCAAATTTCGAAGCTCCTCAAATCTGAGCCAAGTTTTTAACTCATGATGCTTCTCAAATTCGAGCCAACTCTTCAAGTCACAAAAGCTTCACGAAAATGAAATAAATATTCAAGTAGTTACTCTTTGCCCTCATGAGTTTAAATTTATATGGTCCAAAAAGATTAATATAGGTTGAAAACTTTGAAAAAGATGGCCTAGACAAATTAGAAGAAAAAAACTCACAATTTTTCCATTTAAGTGCAAAGTAAATATACTTTATTGCTTCAAAATTGCAAGAGTTTTTACATATCAACAATTATAAGGAAAGGATGAAAAAATGGACATGTCTTCCTATACAAAAGGTCGAAGAAGGAAAAATATGAAACATCAAGAAGTGGTTTGTCAACTCGTCTTGGATGTATTTATCAATTTCGCATCACCTCTTCATCAAACATCATAACTTCAAGTATTTTTATGGATCGATGCAGTGATAAGTGAGCCTCTATCTTTGGCATGAGAGCATATTTTGAAGTCCGATTTGTGAAGTTGATCATCTGACAAGTAGTTGCTCTCCAAAACTAGGACAAACTACAAAAAAATCTCTTTCTTTCCAAAGTCAAAACTATAGTGGAAGAGACAAATTTTGATTCATCTTCAAGCTTCAGTTTAGAGAAATATACACTAAGTGTTGTTCTCACCAAAACAACAATTGTAGAAGAATGCACTAAGTGTGGTTCGTTGCTAAAGCCACAACTACAAAAAAAAGATGCATCATGTGTGGTTCGTCATCAAAGTCTCAACTGCAAAAGAAGATGCATCATGTGTGGTTCGTCATCAAAGTTGTGATTGTAGAAGAGGATGCACTAAGTGTGGTTAGTTACTAAAGCCGCAACTGCAAAATAAAATGCACCAAGTGTAGTTCGTCGTCAAAGCCACAGTTATAAAAGAAGATGCACAAAGTGTGGTTCGTCTACACCAAAGCCACAATCACTAAAATATTGCACCAAGTATGATTCCTCGTCAAAATCGCAACTACAAATGAAGATACACTAAATGGTTCCTCGTCAATTATGGATTACACCTGACTTTTTTTTGGTATGATATTGAGACTATTTCTGGTCCATCGTAAACCTAAAAAATGGAGAAAGTGATGTGTCACACAGTGTCAATTGCACAAAGCTTCGAATCGACATGATGAAAATTGTGGCATATATTCTCACGCTCGTCATGATGAATATGGTCTTATTGGCTTAATATTTTTGTGTTCTTTGTCCATATAGATGATCACAAAATTCTCAATAAATACGGAAATCTATATTCGGCTGCTTAGCGAATATGCAAAAAAGTGAATTCATGAATGTAGTCCAAAGTCAATTGGATCGCTAACATTAAAAATATCAATTTTGGTGAATTCATAAGAACTTTGACTTTGATTTTTGGATATGTTGTTGACTTAAGATTATATTTTCTACAGAATTAAATCAATCTCCATTCGATCTCTCCTACACCAAGATACAGAGGTTTTGGTGAGACTCCACAAATCTGCAAAACAATAATAACAGACTTGAAGATCAACTCAAAAATTAATTATCATCAATCCATGAAGAGTTTTACCTTGATTTTTGTATATGTTATAGACTTTGATGTCTAGTTTATATATAATCAATTCGCTCGTCATTTGGAATCTCCTACACCAAGATATAGAAATTTCTGTAGACTGCATAGAGCTGTAAAAAAGAAGAAGACAACTTTGATAGAAAACTTCAAAAATTAAATCTCATCAATTACGAAGGGTTTTGATTTTGAATTTCGGATATATCCTAGCTCTGTGAGTCTAGTTTCCAAAAAGTCAAATAAATCATAATTTCGCCGTTTCTACAATAAGTTCTAAATTTTCTATTGCATGTAAATATATAGCGAAATTATGATTTGTTTGAATTTTTAGTATAACTTATATATATATATATTTAGTATCAATCATGCGAAATTATCAGCCTTAATGATACCAATGCAGTATATGGTATTGATTTAGTATTAGTTAGGCAAAATTATCATCCTTAATGATACTAATACAATATATGATACTGATTTTGTATCAGTTAAGAGAAATTAGCTCAGGGTATATATTGTATTTATTTAGTGGAGTATGAATGTAAAAGGGTATATTTTTGTAATTATTTTGCTTTTATG
Organism: Solanum acaule; assembly: GCA_036250505.1. NCBI lineage: Eukaryota > Viridiplantae > Streptophyta > Magnoliopsida > Solanales > Solanaceae > Solanum > Solanum acaule. The sequence continues at coordinate 12,040 of JAJOOR010007011.1, read as the reverse complement.
ACATATTTTCTTAGTTTCCCCTAATATATATTCTTAGATTGTGTTACAAATACTAAATGAATATCAACAAAATATAATCAATTTCATGTTTAAAAACGTAATTTATGAAAGAATTATGATTTAATAAAATAAAGACAATATTCTCAACATACTCAACTGACTCTGATAAAAACTAATGTAATAAAAATTAACTAAAATGAAACTAAAAAAATCCTTATATTTTGAATAATAAGAATAACTATTGATAAATTTATTTAAAATTACAAATAATGTATTTTGAAATATTTAACGAATATGTTACATAGACTATGCGATCCGATAGCAACATAAGAAAAATAAAATAAACATTTATACAAGGGGTGTCATATAACACTACTTCAACTTATACAAGGCGTGTCATATGCCACCACTTCGCCATTAATTCACAAACGCACACTGATCTAATAGCTCAAAATTGAGCTTGCTTAAAATAATGTAAAATCAACATCATTAAAACCTTAGAAATTCTACACACGGACCACAACTAAACCTACATACAAATTGAGTTGTGATATTAAGTCAAGACACTGCTTGTACGAAATGTTACATACACAACTATCTAAGCTTGAATCAACAAAAACAAAAATAAACTAAATATTTACACCTCCAACTGTAACAAAAAAATGCAAAGGGTTTACTTAAAAAAAGTTAATTTAATCAAATAATTAATCAAGAGAAAAAAAAAATTACCTGCCTGGGTCCTCCGGTTGAACTTGCCTTTTTTAGGCCTTTTTTTCTTGATAATATGTAACGACCTAATTCCGTCGTTAGGGAAAAACCAATGGAGAAAGAATTGGGGCCATAAAACTTTTGAGTAGTAACTTGGGAATTTCTAGCCTAGTCCAGATTAGGACGAAATCTGAGTTAGTAAGGTCTAGGGAAATCTGATAATGAATGCGAGATCTAATTATGAATTTTATCATATGAGTAGATAGCTAAGATCTTAGGGAACTCGTACGACTTTACGGAATCAAATTCGGGCAAGTAGAACTCCTGGAACTAACCTTAGCGTGATCGGGTAGTTTTTGAATGTCACAAGTTGAAGGTGTGTTGTGCAATGTGGGTTTGAAACTCTAATTCTGACATTCTATCTCCGTGCAAGCCGCCAAGGTAGGATTTATCCCGCCACGGCTGGGCCGCTATGGTGGGACAGGGTCCGCTGTAGCGGGCCAATCTTGACTTAAGTCGGGATTAAACCCCAAAAACATAATTATTCTGCAACTTTCATTGTTGAGATCTAAGAAACGACTCAGGGCAAGTTCTTGACAGTTTTACACCTCTTCTAGCACTAAAGGTAAGGATTTTACTTCCCTAATCTATTTTTTTTGGATCCGTAGAACTTAGATGCTTGGATAATTATTATTGGGGGAATATTTTGATCTGAATCTAATGGTGGGAAAAGCCCTAATTTGGGTATGGGGATCATGGGCTTGGTCTTGGGTTATTGGGTTTGTTATAATCTCGGTAAATTAGATCTTAATTATTGATCCTTGCGTATTATTACTTGTTTGTAGACCTACAACAAGCGGAAAGAATCTGGAAAGGGAAGAATTAAGTGCCTTAGGGGGATTCAAGTTTGGTTTCGAGGTAGGTAATGGTTTTATTTCATGTTTGTGTGATGTATGTGGGTATTTACTTCATTGTAATGCATGTATGTATGTGAATGTAGCACTATTGATAAAACCTAATGTAAATGAGTATGAATGAACGATTGTATGCAATGAATCAACACTTGATTGTATGATTATGAGAATGTACATTGTGATTGTGATTGTGGTATGATGATTGGACTGGTTGTCACGTTCTGATATACTAATTGGAATCAAATATCACGTACCCACATACACATTGGATCGAGTGTCACATTCTGGCACACTGATTGGGATCAAGTGTCACGTTCCGGCATACTAACATTTTAGGTATGAGTTCCATGAGAGGACCGTTGAATTGTCATAATTACTTGTTAATGAGAATATGGAACTGTAAGTTGTTCTTGAAATGATAACCAGTATATATGTATATATATTTTGTACATGTCATGCTTACTATGTTGTAACTGCTTATGTATGTTTCTCTTACTGGAATAACCTTGTGATCCTACTAGTACACGGTGGTTGTGTACTAATACTGAACTTGCTCTTTCTTTGTTGAGTACAGGGCATCTTTAGATGGCTATTGACAGAACTCATTTACGAGATCACTGATGGAGATCGAATTCAAGTGTGAGCCAGTCCTTCCAGGCTGCCATGAGTTCTCCTTTTGTTTAGTCAATTTTCTTCGGACTTAGACAAGTACTTAGATATTCATTGGTTTAGTTTCGGGGTTGTACCTCTTTTTCTCAGACTTGTTGAACTTTAGAGTTTTGGTACATTGACTTTCAGGTTCTAGGTATTGTTTTTCGCAATTGTTTTGTTAGACTTCCATAGTTTATGGGAACTCCAATTTATTTCTACATTTAAACCTTCTTCCGTATCTTTAAATGTCTAGCTTTGGGGTTGGTTGGTTAGTAGTAATGGTTCTCCCACCAGAGGGTTAATGTGGGTGCCAATCACGACGGTCTATGTCTTGACAAAGTTGGTATCAGAGCCCTAGGTTTGTTGATCTCGGTATACCAAAGCGAGTCTAATAGATTCTTGAGGAAAGGTATGGAGACATCTATAATTTTCTTCGATAGGCTATAGGACTCTAGGAAATCTCTGTTATTCTGTTGTCTTCTTCGTGCTATAACTTGATTCCAAATGGTATCTAGCGATCCAAATTGGTATCTAATCTCTTTCACTCTTCTGTCCGTTGATAGTTAACACTAGATACAACGACGTCAGGTTCGTAGCTCCCGTCAATGAGCAAGCTGAGGAGTCCACAACCACATACTGTGGTCGAGGCAGGGGTAGAGCAAGAGCAAACGACAGGGGCAGAGGAAAAGTGGCACCCGCTATGGGTGGAGCCCAAATTGAGAATGTTCCAATGTAAGAGGCCCCTCCTACACATCATGAAGAGGTAGGAGATAATGTGGAGGTTGTGGACCAAGGGGATGTTAGACAGGAAGAGGACGCACCAGCTAGGAATATCGACGTTCCTCCCTTAAACCCAGTGTTAGCTCAAAAAATTGATTGGTCAACAAACCGGCTAGGAATATTGGTTAGTCCTGGAATCCTTCCAGCAATGCAAGCTACTCAATCTCCAACCAACCACCCCGTTACTGTTACTAGTCCCAGGGGAGATGCAGCATTAGGTACTGATGCCTTTTTCCTTCCTTTGTCGTGTCCCGTAATGACTGGTAATGAGCATGAGATGTTGACCAAGTATATGAAGTTGAAGTCGCTTGTGTTCCACGGTTTCAAGAGTGAGGACACCTATGAATTCATCTTGGATTGTTATGAGAGGCTGCATAAGTTAGGTATTGTACATTAGCATTGAGTAGAATTTATGACTTTCCAGCTTCAGGTTGAGGCTAAACAGTATGGAGAGCTTATGTGGAATGCAGATCATCAACTTTACTCCCACTCATTTGGACCAGCTTCATGCTCTGTTTTTGGAAAAACAAGTGCCTCGAACCTTCACAGATAGTAAGAAGGACGAGCTCATGGCTTTGGAGCAAGGTGGTATGTCTGTGGCTGCTTATGAGGCTAAGTTCCATGCCTTTTCTAGATATGCTACACAATTGGTAACTACTGAGGAGGAGAGGATTCATCTACTCGTCAAGGGACTGAACTCCGAGTTACAGGTATTGTCTATTCACATGACTTCTACGGGGAAAAGTTTTAATGAAGTAACGGATTTTGTGAAGAAAGTGGAAAGAGTTAGGTGTGATGGGTAAGCTAAGGCGTTGGCTAAGAAATCTAAGATCACATGTAACTTTCAGGGTACCTACTGCAGAGGTTCAGGGAGGCCGACACTTGTAGCCCGTCAAATTCAGTTCGTTATGCTCGCTTCCACAAGTAATTACTCGAGAACTCCACATCAATATATTATTCAGGATAGCCATGGAGCCGCACCTTCAGCGAACAGCAGGCCATCTTTTGATCGCACTTGTTATAATTGTGGAGAACCTGACATATGAGAAGATATTGTACCCACAAACAACGATAATAATGGTAGAGGGCATCCACAAGGTTGGCGAGGTGGAAATTACTGAGGCCGTGGAGGCAGGGGAAATGGTAATAGAGGTAGAGGAGCAGTGCAGCCAAGCAAGGAGGTCGCCCATCAAAATGATCGGGCTCAATGTTATGCCTTTCTGGGCAAGAGTGATGCAAAGTCTTCTGACGCAGTGATCACAGGTACTATTCTTCTATGTGACCGAATGGCTACTGTTTTGTTTGATTCGGGTTCTACTTATTCATATGTGTTAGTTCTGTTTGCCTTGTGATTTCATATGATTTGTGATATACTTGATTCCCCCATCCATGTTTCTACCCCAGTTGAAGAGTCTGTCATAGTCACCCATGTCTATCGTGCTTGTCCTAACTTGTTTATGGGTTTTCAGATGGGCTAATCTGGTTATTTTGGATATGACTTACTTCGATATAATCTTAGGCATGACTTGGTTATCCCCCTATTTTGATGTGCTTAATTGTAACACTAAGTCTGTCACTCTAGAGATCCCGTGTAGGGAAAAGTTAGAGTGGGAAGGGGTGTACAAGCCTAAGCCAGCTAAGGTCATATCCTCCATTCGGGCACGGAAACTGGTGGGGCATGGTTGTTTGGCTTATTAGCTTATATTCGGGATGTTGAGGTTCAGTCTTTCTCAATTGAATCCATTCTTGTAGTGTCAGAATTTAGAGAAGTGTTTCCTACTGATTTGTCTGGTATGCTTCTGGATAGAGATATAGATTTCTTCATTGATTTGGAACCTAGTACTCACCCCATTTCCATCCCTCCTTACCATATGGCTCAAGCAGAATTTAGAGAGCTTAAGGCTCAAATTTAGGAACTTCTTAATAAAGGATTCATCCGTCCTAGTGCTTCACCATGGGGTGCTCCTGTTTTGTTTTTTAAGAAAAATGATGGTAGTATGAGGATGTGCATAGACTATCGATAATTGAATAGGGTCACCATTCGAAATAAGTATCCATTGCCATGGATAAATGATCTTTTTGACCAATTGAAGGGTGCATCAGTTTCTCTAAGATTGATCTAAGGTTTAGTTACCATCAATTAAAGATTAGGCCTGACGATATACCAAAAACAACATTTAGAACCCGCTATGGGCACTATGAGTTTCTAGTGATGTTGTTTGGGTTGACAAATGCGCCTGCAGCTTTCATGAGTTTGATGAATGGTGCGTTCAAATCATTTTTTGATTCATTTGTTATTGTGTTTATTGATGACATTTTGGTTTATTCAAGAAGTAAGGAAGAGCATGCCGACCATCTTCGTATTGTTCTGGGTGTTCTTGGGAGACAAAAGTTGTATGCTAAATTTTCCAAGTGCGAATTTTGGTTGACTTTGGTTGCCTTTTTGGGACATGTAGTTTCAAGGGAAGGGGTAATGGTAGATCTTCAAAAGATTGAAGCAATTAAGAATTGGGTCCGACCTAGCTTTGTGACTGAAGTTAGGAGTTTTGTGGAGCTTGCTAGCTACTATCGTCGGTTTGTGAAAATCTTTGCTTCTATTGCCACACATCTAACAAGGTTGACAAAAAAGAAGGTGCCTTTCGAATGGACTAAAAAATGTGAAGAGAACTTTCGAAAGCTCAAGACTCTTCTAACCACAACACCTATTCTAGCACAACCGGTAGAAGGTAATGACTTTATTGTTTATTGTGACGCTTCACATTCAGGTTTGGGTGTTGTGTTGATGCAGGATAAGAGTGTCATAGCTTATGCATCGAGGCAGTTGAAAGTGCATGAGCGAAATTACCTGACACATGATTTGGAGTTGGCAACAGTTGTGTTTGCTCTCAAGATCTGGCGGCATTATCTTTATGGTGTCAAGTGTGAGGTATTTACTGACCATTGTAGTCTAAAACATGTGTTCACTCAAAAGGACCTAAATCTAAGGCAACAAAGGTGGATGGAATTACTCAAGGATTATGATGTGACCATCCAGTATCATCCGGGTAAGGTAATGTGGTGGCGGACGCATTAAACCAAAAGACGGTGAGTATGGGTAGTCTAGCCTGCTTGAGTGTATCCAAGTGACCTTTGGCTAAAGAAATTCAAACCTTGGAATCTACGTTCATGCAGTTGGGCATCTCAGAAAAAGGTGTGGTGTTAGCTAGCATTAAGGTGAGGGCCACATTCATTGAAGAGATCAAGGCCAAACAGTTTGAGGATGAGAATTTGAATGAGCTTAGAAAGAAGACAGTGTCTAGCAAGGAATAAGATATGGTTCTTGATGCAGAGGGTGTGCTCAGTTTTAAAGGAAGGATTTGTGTTCCTCGAGTGGACGACTTTATTCAGAATTTATTGACAGAATCCCATGGTTCACAGTATTCTATTCATCCGGGTGTGACTAAGATGTACTGAGATTTGAAGCGACTTTATTGGTGGCCTGGCATGAAGAAAGATATAGTGGAGTTTGTGGCTAAGTGCCAAAACTACCAGCAGGTAAAATATGAACACCAAAGACCTGCAGGTTTGCTTCAGAGAATGCTAATTCTGGAATGGAAGTGGGAAATGATAACTATGGATTTTGTGGTTGGTCTTCCCAAGACATTGGGAAAGTATGATTCTATTTGGGTAGTGGTTGACAGATTAACTAAGTCAGCCAATTTTATTCGAGTCAGAACAGACTATAATGCTCAGTAGTTGGCTAAGGTTTATGTGAAAGAGATAGTGAGGCAGCACAGAGTTCCCCTTTCTATCATCTTAGACCGTGGTACATAGTTCACATTTAAGTTTTGAAAAAATTGCACGAGAAGTTAGGTACTCAACTCACTTTTAGCACCACTTTCCATCCGCAGACGGACGGGAAGTCAGAGAGGACTATTCAAGTGTTAGAGGACATGTTGAGGGCATGTGTGATTGACTTTGGAGGACATTGAGATAAGTTCCTACTGTTGTGTGAGTTCTCCTATAATAACAGTTACCACTTCAGCATTGATATGGAACAGTTTGAGGCAATGTATGGGAGAGGATGTAGATCACCCATAGGATGGTTTGAGGCTGGAGATGTAAACCTTTGGGGTTTGACTTGGTGAAGGATGCTCAAGATAAGGTAAGAAGCATCAAAGCTAAGCTTCTAGCAGCCTAAAGGCAACAGAAATAGTATGCAGACCATAAGGTAAGAGACATGGCATTTCATACTAGGGAAAAAGTTCTTCTTAAAGTGTCACCCATGAAAGGGATGATGAGATTCGGCAAGAAGGGCAAGCTTAGTACTCGATACATTGGACCATTTGAAATTATTGATTGTGTAGAATCAGTAGCTTATAGATTGGCTTTACCTCCTAACTTATTGGGAGTTCATCAATTTTTTCATGTGTCCATGTTGAAGAAGTATCATGGGGACGGGGATTACATCATAAAATGGGACTCAATTTTGTTAGACAAAGACCTTCAGTATGAGGAGGAACCGGTTGCAATTCTTGATCGCGATATCCGAAAGATGAGGACCAAGGAAATAAAGTCTGTGAAGGTTCAATGGAAGCATCGTCCAGTTGAGGAAGCTACTTGGGAAACTGGAAAGGACATGCGAGATAACTATCCCCAGTTATTCAACGATTCAGGTACTACTCTACCCTTACTTTAGCCAGTCTTTCCTAGTTGATCACTCTGGGACGAGTGATTGGTAAAATATTATCTATTGTAACCACCTGATTCTGTCGTTAGGGAAAAGCCAATCGGAAAAGAATTGGGGCCAGAAAACTATTGAGTAGTAACTTGGGAATTCTTAGCCTAGTCCAGATTTGGATGAAATCTGAGTCATTGAGGTCTAAGTAAGTTTGGTAATGAATGAGAGATCTGATTATGAATTTGATCACATGAGTAGATAGATAAGATGTTCAGGAACCCGTACGACTTTACAAAATTGAATTCGGGCGAGTAGAACTCCCGAAACAGACCTTAGCGTGATCGGGTAGGTTTTGAATGTTATGAGTTGAAGGTGTATTGTGAAATGGGGGTTTGAAACTCTAATTCTGACGTTCTGTCTTCGCGCAAGCCGCCAAGCAGGGTGGGGCTACTGTGGCAGGATGGGGTCCGCTATAGCAGGCAAGTCACGACCTATGTCGGGATTAAACCCCAAAAACATTATTATTCTGCAACTTTCGTTCTTAAGAGCTAAGAAACGAACCAGGTCAAATTATTGACAGTTTTCCCTCTCCTCTAGCTCTGAAGGTAAGGATTTACTCCCGTAATCCATTTTTCAATCTATAGAACTTAGATTCTTGGGTAATTATTATTGGGAGAAGATTTTGATCTGAATCTAATGGTGGAAAAGGTCCTAATTTGGGTATGGGATCATGGTTTTGGTCTTGGGTTATTGTGTTTTTTATAATCTAGGTAAATTAGACCTTAATTATTGATCCTTGCGTATTATTACCTGTTTGTAGACCTAGAACAAATGGAAAAATCCAGAATTGGAAGAATTAAGTGCCTTAGGGGGATCAAGCTTGGTTTCGATGTAGGTGATGGTTTGATTTCATGTTTGTGTGATGTATGTGGGTATTTGCTTCATTGTAATGCATGTATGTATGTGAGTGTAGCACTATTGATCAAACCTAATGTAAATGAGTATGAATGAACGATTGTATGTCATGAATCAACACTTGATTGTATGGTTATGAGAATGTACATTGTGATTATGATTGTGGTATGATGATTGGACCGGGTGTCACGTTCCGACACACTAATTGGGATCGGATGTCACGTACTAACATACACATTGTATCGGGTGTCACGTTGTAGTACACTAATTGGGATCGGGTGTCACGTTCCTTCACACTAATAGTTTGGGTGTGGGTTCCATGAGAGGACCATTGAATTGTTATATTTACTTGTTAATGAGAATGTGGAACTATAAGTTGTTCTTTAAGTGATAACCGGTATATGTGTATATATATTTTGTATGTGTCATGTTTACTATGTTATGACTGCTTATGTAGGTTTCGCTTACTAGAATAGCCGCGTAATCCTACCAGTACATGATGGTTGTGTACTAATACTGCACTTGCTCTTTCTTTGTTGAGTACACAGAATCTGTAGGTGGCTACTGACAGACCTCATTTAGGAGATCACTGATCGAGATTAAATTCAAGGGTGAGCCAGTTCTTCCAGGCTGCAATGAGTTCTCCTTTTGTTTAGTCCATTTTATTTAGACTTAGATGAGTACTTAGATATTCATTGGTTTAGTTTCAGGGTTGTACCCTTTTTTCTTAGGCTTGTTGAACTTTAGAGTTATGGTACATTCATTTTCACGTTCTAGGCATTGTTTTCCGAAATTTTTTATTAGTGTTCCGGAGTTTATGGGAACTCCAGTTTATTTCTGCATTTAAACCTGCTTCCGTATCATTAAATGTTTAGCTTTGGGGTGGGTTGGTTAGTAGTAATGGTTCTCCCACCGAATAATTAGTGTAGGTGTCAATCACGACGGTCTGGGTCATGACATAATAAAACATGCTCCAATACAAATACTTGATGATATAGCTAATATAACTCCATAAACATTATCAGATATTCCTCTCTTTGTTTTTTAAAAAATAAAATGAAGAGGATAACAAAATAAATTTCACAAATTCAACCCTCCAATCACAAAAAAAAAATGTCACAACAAATTAAAAACGGAAAAGGATCAAAATTGCTCCTGAACTATGTGAAATAGACCACTTATACCCTTCGTTACATTTTGGGATAAAAAATGCCCCCGTCGTTATCCTAAGAGACCACAAATACCCTCAAGAGTTAAAACCCCAAATTATTGGTGAAGTGGCAAGCCACGTGAGACTAATCCTTCCACCTAAGCGTTGCCAACTAGGATTCACTACAAAAGAACTAGACCTTTAGCGGCGACAACAATCACTACAAAAGCCCAGAATATCGTCACTAAGGGTTTTTTAGCATTAAATTCTGCTTTTGTATATCTTTTCTTCATTGTTTTTAAAAAACCAAAAATCATATCGATTAAGGAGGAGTTTGAAGACATTATATGTTTTATTTTTATGTCATATGTAAATGTATAGAATGTACAATGATGCATTACGTAGTAGGAGATTTGACTCGAGAAGTAATTTTGATGATTTTCGTAATAATATTGGATGTTTTTAAAATTGGTAGTGCAAGTTATTTATTTAGAAAATTAAGTTGCAACAGAAAATTAATTATCATAATTTTTTATTGAAAACATAGGTTTTACAAGTGAATGGTTGTTGCAGCCTTAGTCGCCACTAAAAATCACTCATAACCTTTAGTGGCAATATTTCAATATTTGTGGCGACCTTGTCGCCGCCAAAGGTCAAATTTTTTTGTAGTAAATCGTAGTTGGCAATGCTTAGGTAGAGGGATTATTCCCATGTGGATTGCCACATCACTAAAAATTTAGGTAGTTAACTCTTGAGGGTATTTGTGGCCTCCTGGGATAACAACAGGGGTATTATTTTTATCCCAAAATGTAATGGAGGGTATAGGTGGTCTATTTCTCATACTTTAGGGGTATTTTTGACCCTTTTCCGAATTAAAAATCATATCATTACCACAAAACATCATTAAAAAATATAATAAAACCATTTTTGAATGTGATAAAATGGTTGATGAATATATGTATATATATATTTATCCCCAAAAAAATGTGTATTTTTTTTGTTGATAAAATAAATAATAAGTTAGATCATTGGGGAAGTTAATTACATTACAAGTTAACTTGAGTCATTTTAAATCTCTTTATTTTATGAAATCTACATGAATTTCCTTTTATTCATCAGTTTTCTTAATCTTCCGCATGTTTTTAACTCTTTGGGAATCGAGGGTTCTCCTACTTAGGTATTAGGATAGGTGCCCGCATGGCCAGTGGGTTGGGTCGTGACAAATTGGTATTCGAGCCCAGGTTACCGATCTCCCAGTACAAGAACAAATGTGGACTAGACTTCTGCGGATTGGTGTGTTGACGTCCACATCTAATCTTCAGGAAGCTATGACGAATTCTAGGAAGTGTTATATCTCTTCTCTCCTTTCGTGCGAGTTTTCGCTTGTGGTATGAGTTGAGTCCAATTGGTATCTCCCGATTTCAATTGGTATCTCAACAAGGTGAACTGGACGCCGTAGTCACAGCTGAAGGGACACAAGCAATTTAAATTGGAACTAAGAAGGTTCCAATCTGTATCTGGGCTTAGAAGCTGTATAAACGTATGAATGATTAGTAATGATCATCTATGGAGCTAACTAATTAATAATTTGGACTTGTCTGTGAGTTGTAGCTTGAAATTATGAATGTGTGCATATTATTGTTTGAAATAACTATTGGTGTGAAAGGTATATTTACTTGGATGCTACGATATGATTATATGAATAATATTGATTGTCTTGATTTCAATTGGTATCTCAACAAGGTGAACTGGACGCCGTAGTCACAACTGAAGGGACACAAGCAAGTTAAATTGGAACTGAGAAGGTTCCAATCGGTATCTGGCATTAGAAGCTGTATAAACGTATGAATGATCAGTAATGGTCATCTATGGAGCTAACTAATTAATAATTTGGACTTGTCTGTGAGTTGTAGCTTGAAATTATGAATGTGTGCATATTATTGTTTGAAATAACTATTGGTGTGAAAGGTATATTTACTTGGATGCTACGATATGATTATATGAATAATATTGATTGTCTTGATTTCAATTGGTATCTCAACAAGGTGAACTGGACGCCGTAGTCACAACTGAAGGGACACAAGCAAGTTAAATTGGAACTGAGAAGGTTCCAATCGGTATCTGGCATTAGAAGCTGTATAAACGTATGAATGATCAGTAATGGTCATCTATGGAGCTAACTAATTAATAATTTGGACTTGTCTGTGAGTTGTAGCTTGAAATTATGAATGTGTGCATATTATTGTTTGAAATAACTATTGG
>JAJOOR010007010.1:0-42983 GCA_036250505.1 Solanum acaule | reverse complement strand
TTTGGAGATGGTGACATGTCATGGCTATTTGATAGGTTTCTAAGTGTTGAAGATGAAGACTTGGTGAGTCCTCATATATTCGAGGACAATACCCCATATGTTCTTTTATGTCTTTTTAGTATTGTTTAAGTTGTGTATAGGATTGGTCTCGAATTTTGTACTCTAAAGTATTAGATGGTTTTGAGACATCATGTATAAAGTTTAGAAAGTCTTCCGCTTGCTATTGTTTTTTTTTAATGAAATGTTTTCTTAGTAAAGAAAGTTTTTAATTCCTTATAATTTTAGTGTCTATGCGATGAATGAATGCTAAGAGGCTTGTATTAGACCTCTTCGAGGTCGAGTACGCCGGTTACGACTAGGGGGTGATCCCGGGTCGTGACAACAAGAGTCTCCAGTATGTTTTCAGTCATAAAGAGCTTAATCTCACACAAAGGAGGTGGTTAGATTTGCTCAAGGATTAATTTAAGGCTAATGTTCTTGTTCATTCTTTAAGCAGGTTATCTATGGGAAGCACCGCCCATGTTGAGGAAGGCAAGAAATAACTGCATAATGAAGTTCATAGACTTGCCCGTTTGGGAGTCCGTCTATTGGATTACAGTGAAGGTAGAGTGTGGTGATGAATGGGGCTGAATCATCACTAGTGTTTGAAGTGAAGGAGAAGCAAGACCAATACCCTATTTTGGTTGAACTAAAGTCAAATGGTCATAAGCAAAAGGTGATGGCTTTTGAACAGGGGGAGATGGTGTGTTGAGGTGTCAAGGTAGATTGTGTGTGCCAAAGGTGGATGGTGTGGATCAGAACATAGCTCTTCTAGAATGGAAGTGGGAGATTATTAATATGGATTTTATTACTGGCTTGTCGCGATCTCACAGACAACATGATTCGATATGGGTGACTGTAGACCAGATGACTAAGTCAGCCTATTTCTTGCCGATAAACACTACCAATTCAACAAAAGATTATGCCAGGTTGTACATTCAAGAGATAGTCCGACTTCATAGAGTTGTCGTGTCTATCATTTCAGATAGAGGTGCATAATTAACCGCTTAGTTTTGGAAGTCTTTCTAGAAAGGTTTGAGTTCGAAGGTAAATTTGAGTACTGCTTTTCATCCTTAGACTAATGGCCAAGTAAAGCACACAATCCTAGCCTTAGAAAATATGTTGAGGGCATGTGTCATAGACTTCAAAGGTAAATGGGATGACCACTTACCTCTCATAGTGTTTGGTTATAATAACAACTATCACTCCAGCATCCAAAGGGCTCCCTATGAGGCACTTTATGGGCGAGGGTGTAGATCGCATATTGGTTGGTTTGAGGTTGGTGAAGTTGAGTCTATAGGGCCAAACATGGTTCATCAAGCCATGGAGAAGGTGAAGATTATCCAGGAAAGGCTAAAAACAACAAAGAGCTATCAAAAATCCTATACAGATGTTAGGAGAAGAGACTTAGAATTTGAGGTTGATGATTGGGTCTACTTGAAGGTTTCACCCATGAAGGGGGTTATGAGATTTGGTAAGAAGGGGAAACTCAGTCCCCGGTACATTGATCCTTACAGGATATCTAAGAGGATTGTTAATGTAGCTTATGAGTTGGAGCTACCTTCAAACTTAGCATCAGTTCATTCGGTGTTCCATGTATCCATGCTAAAGAAGTGTTTGGGCGATCCTTCACTTATTGTACCTACAAAAGAATATTGGTATGAAGTACAACTTTTCTTATGAGGAAATGCCAGTTCAGATTCTTGATCATCAAGTTCTCAAGTTGAGAACCAAGGAGGTTGCATCGGTCAAGGTCTTATAGAGGAATCAATTTGCTGAGAAAGCTACTTGGGAGGCTGAGGAGGATATCAAGAACAGATACCCTCAACTCTTTCGTTCTGAATAAATTTCAAACTAAGGTAATAATTTTCTGTCAAGTATTATTTAAGTTGCCACATTAAGTTTATGTTGATTGATTGTTGGGGGCTTGGATTGGAGTTATTAGATGTTTCCCACCCCTGTTCTGCTTACTGTGATCGTATTCAAGGATGAATGTTCCCGAGGGGGAGATATTGTAACATCTCTCACTTCAAAACAACTAACTAGAGGTCCGTACTAGTTAAAGTTCAGTTTGTAGTTTTGGGTCAACTTCAAACAACCATATATTTTAGTACAGAAAGAATTAGAGGGCTCATAACATATCAAATTTAAGGTCTCTGAGTCCTCTTTCCAATGCCGGCAATTATGCTAAATTCCTATCTCAGAGTAAGAAGTTATGCACATTTGAGTAAAGCCTCTCTAGTTAAGGCTTTTCATCCTTTTGAGAATGGGATATTTTTGTCTTTTCCTTACCCCACACAACTTGACCACGTTTTCCTCACCCAAGTTAAGGGTTTAATTAGACGCTAAGTTATTTTTCACATTCCTAAACACTTAGAATTTTATGGCAAAGTTTCAAGAAGAGGAAAAAAGGGTTTTCAAGCGTTCATTCAAGGGTTGAGGAATTACGCCAAGAACAATTGTTCTTTCCAGGTATGTGAGGTTTCCCATAGTGATGTATTTGTTCATTCTAATGCCAACCATGCAATTATTTCATTAACTCATCCATGAAATCGTTTATGTAAAGATTCTTGAAGAGTTCTTGAGTATTAGCCTCATTCGTTGACAGTGGAGGTTTTGAGTTCTTGAGGTGAGGGTCTTGCGAATGAGTGGATTTCTTGATATAAATTGAGTGGAATTTAGATAATTTCATGTTGGGTTTGTGAATCAAAGAGAGTTTGGAAGAAACCAATCGTTTCTAGATGAGTTAGGACCCAAAATTGAGTAAGAAAATTTGTCAGATTTTTGGGTTTGGGGTGGGGCAATGCGCCACCAAGGCGCCAGGAGGGCTGACACCATGCGCCTGCAGTGTGCCCCAAAAGAACCCTAGTACTTTGAGGCCTTGTGCCAGTCATGAGCTAAAGTCATCAGGCCCATTTCTTCTCCGTTCTATATCTCGTGTGTGTTCTTTCAATTCGTGTCTTTGCTCTCTTCTTGATATTAAATCTTAAGTCTTAATTAATACTTGAGATATCCTACATTTCATAGTCACATCTCTTAATTTACATTTCAAATTAAAGCAAAGTTAAGAGGGAAGTTTAAGAGGCCCTTCTGAGTCAAATTTGAGAATCTTTTCTCAATTAACTATAGTTATGAACTAAATCTTGGGTAAATGAGTATGAGAATGAGGGGACTTTTAATTCATGTTTTAAAATGAGTATAAGGGAACTAAGTATTCCCAAGTGTAAAACTTTTGCGATTTAATGAAAGAAACATCGATTTCTAAATGAGTCATGAGTATAGAGATGTTTTTAGAGTACTACCTCTTTTAAGAGGATCTTTTAAGTAATTACCTCAAATTGAGAAAGAGTTATGTCTTATACATTTGAGCATGAGTTATATTATTGGGAGTAGTATTGAGCATTGATATGGGAATGAGATTTGACAACTCACATTCTTCATAAATCATGTAGCTAACATGGGTAAAGGATAGTGCTTTTTAGATGACTCCTTATGGATTTTAAGCATAACTTAGTGGATCCACTTAGTTGAGATGTTCTATACCCCAACAAGGTATATGATAGTTCTGGTAGCATGGATGAGATGTTGTATCATCGCATAGCTCATAGTGATGGTTGTCGGTTAGAGAATCTCCCAAATAAGAGTAAAGAGTATGTTATGGTATTTTCATACATAATTGAGTTTTATCTCATGTTTTATAATGTTTTTGTAACACCTCAGTCTTAGAAAGAACTAATTCTAGAAAGAATTAAATTGGAAAGAGATAATTTGAGAGTTTTTCAAGTTAGTCTTCAATTATGAGTTTTGGGTTAACTTCAAATGACCATAACTTTCAGCACAGGATAAGTTACGGGGACTATGAGATATCAAATGTAAAATCATTAAGTCTTATTTTCAATGCCACCGAGTTTGATAAATTTTGAATTTGGATGAGGAAGATAGGCATGTTTGAGTTCGACCTGTCCGATTATGGAAATTCATCCAAATTAAGGAGGGGTAATTTGGTCTTTTCCTTACCCCACTAGCCTAACTCGTTTTTAGTAATATTTTAGGGGTCTAAGTTGACTTAAATCAGTTTTCACAATTCCTAACGTGCTTTGGGCTTTAGAGAGCAGTTCAAGAGGAGAAAGAAAGGACAAGTTCAAGCGGTCATTCAAGGTTCTTGCGATCTTCAAGGAATTTCGCCAAAGGTTTGATCCTTACGAGGTATGTAAGCTTTCATAGTGTTGGGTTTGTTCGCCTTCACGCCAATCATGTAAACTCTTACCCATGAATTCCCTCTTGAAGTTGATTATTGAGTTCTTGAGATGTTCTTGAGTTAAATTGATAAATTGAGGTCTTTGAAATCCTTAAGGTGAGCGTTTGGCCCAATAATTGAGTCTCTTGATTGAGTTTTGTGTGGGTGTCATTGAAATTGTTTTGGGTTTGTGAAATCGAACTATAGAACTGAAGTGGGTATTAGTTGAGTCGAGTTTGGGAGAGGAAGAGAAGATCGGGCAAATAATTGCGCCCAGGTCCGCGTCGTGGAGAGCTTAAGATTTTCAGTCTATAGATAGTTACCCCTGTGTCGCGGAGAGGATACGGAGTCCTCTGCCTCAAAAATTATTTCGCGACCAAAAATTTAATTTTATCTCCGCGTCGCGCCAGTGTTCTCTAATTTGGGTCTTCGCTTGTTCTTGCGATCAACTATCTTAACCTTCCTAAATCATTGAGAGATCCAACATTCAAAAGCATAATTCTTGAATTCACATTTCAAATTCAAGAAAATATTTAGAGTCATGTTTGAGAGAGCCTTTCGAGTCTTTTTGAGAAGTCTTTTACATACTTTTAAAACTTATTTTAAGACTTGAGCACTTGAGTATGAGGATGAGGAGAGTTGAGTTTCATTTTTTTTTCAAAATGAATATATGGGAACAAAGTAATCCCAAGAGTAAATATTTTTACATTTAAAATGAGAGGAAACTTCGATTTCTAAATGAGTTCATGAGGAGTTTTGAGCACTATATCTTTTAAGAGAACCTTTTGAGTAATAATCTTAAAGTTTGAGGATGAGGAAATGTTTTTAAACATATGAGCATAAGTTATAATATTGGGAGTAGTATTGAGCACCAATATGGGAACGAGTTCAGACAACCCAAAATTCTCACAAACCATGTATGCCAACATGGGTAAAAAGGGTCATACTTTTTATATGATTCCTTATTACTTTTAAAGCATAGATTAGTGGATCCACTTAGTTGAGGATGTCTTATACTCATGCAAGGTATAGGACAGTTCTGGCAGCATGGGCGAGACATTGTATAATCACATAGCTCATAGTGATGGTTGTCTGTTAGAGAATCTCCCAAATAAGAGTAAAAGAGTTATTATTGTATTTTTAAATACATTGAGTTATTATCTACTATTTTAAAAGTTTTCTTTATAATGCATCTTTATTGTTGCTTTTATATTGAACTGAGTTGAGTATTTCTGAGTTGAGTATCTTTGAGTATCCTTGAGTTGAGTTGAGATGAGGTGAGTATGTTCTTCCTTTTTATTAAGTTCAAGCCTATGTCTGTACTTTAGAGTTCCCCTAGCATGCTCATACATTCCATGTACTGACGCCATTTGGCCTGCATTTTTTATGATGTAGATACAAGTGTTTAGGGTCATCAACAGGCACATTGTTGATACCACTTGCAGTCCTAGAGTTGCTTTGGTGAGCCTCCTTTCTTTTGGAGGATTTCCCACATGTACTTTCATGTGTGTTAGGATGTCGTGGGTCTTTTCCCGACTTCCATCATAGTTATTAGAGGTTTCATAGATAGACAGTAGTGTTTTGAGGAGTCTTTTTATTTTCATTGTTAAATGTTTAAGACTTGAGCTGTCTCTTTTGGCCATTTGAATGTTTTCTTTAAAATATTATGAGTTATCTATTTTGAGACATTAAGTTAAAATCTTTACTTTTGGGGTTCATTTATTGTCGAGTAAGTCTTCCTCGAAGAGTTGAGCCAGGCCAAGGGTTCGCTTGGGGCCAACAATGGTTCTCGAGTGCCAGCCACGCCCATGGTGTAGGCTCGGGGCGTGACAGTTTTAAGTATTGCATCTACCATTGTTGCTTTGTATTGAGTTGAGTTGAGGTGCGTATTTCTTCCAGCCTTGTAAGTTCAGTTAACGATTGCTTTCAGTTTTCCCTTTACATGCTCATGCATTCAATGTACTGATGTCATTCGACCTATATCTTTTTAGGATGTAGCTATAGGTGTTCAGTGTCATCAACATGCGCTCTAATGATACCATTTGCAATCTAGTTAGCTTTAATGAGCCTCCTTGTTTTCCAGAGGGTTCCATCTTTATATTTCAGCTTTGTTAAGATGTCGCGGGTCTTGTCCCGACATCTATAGTAGTATTTAGAGGCTTCATAGACAGTAGTAGTTGAAGATTCTTGCACTTCCTTGTGATGTTTTGAGACTTTGAGTTGTTTTCTTATGTTTATTTAATACTTTCAGACTTTCATTGAGCTAAGTTGTTTTGAGATATTATGAGTTAATGTTTGGTAATATGAGTCCCCATTTTACTTGAGTAAGTGTTCGTCTAAGTAGTTAACTAGGTTAAGGGTTCTCTTGGGAACAAGCGATGGTTCTCGAGTGCCGGCCACATCTACTGTGTAGGCTCGGGGAGTGACACCAATCTATGAAAGCTTCTAATATTTCTTATGAATTTTAGAGTTGGTCAATTATTAATAGCTTTTATTTAAGACTCATCAACCTCAATGCCCCTCCAGGTCACAAATAATCCCAGCAAAACAACTTCAGCAACATATAATGAACACTTTTCAAGATTAGCATGAAATTACTCCTTCCTAAGCACATAAAAAACACACATTTCAACCTCAACTAATCTACATGCTCATTCATGTTTTTTCTATAAATCAAGATATCATTAAAATAGACCATCACAAACATACCTAAGGGTTTTATCACATGATTCATAAAAGTACTTGGAGCATTGGTGCGACCAAAGGGCATCAATAACCATTCATAAAGACCAAACTTAGTATTGAATGTGCTTTTTCATTCATCACCAAGTTCATTCAAATTTGATGATAACCACCCCTAAGATCAATCTTTGAAAACAGATAATATCCATTGAGCTCATCAAGCATATCTATTGTGATCTTGTTGATAGCCCGACAATCAACACACATGCGCCATGTTCCGTCTTTTTTTGGTGCATAAATAATTAGAATGGCGCATGGACTCATTCTTTCTGTTATTTAGTTGCGGAGTTCCTCAACTTGCCTTTGAAGATCTTTTGTATCATTTAGATTACTTTGATAAGTTGGTTTGTTTGGCAATTGAGAAACTGGCACAAATTTGATTTGGTGCTCAATTTCCCAAAGAGGAGTTAATCCACTTGAGAGTTCCTTAGGACATACATCATCATAATACTGCAAAAGACAAGAAATAGAATGGGTAAAAGAAGTTATAGATTATTTAGCTTGGGATACATGATCCATATAAGTGATCAACATGAAAAATGAGTGAGCCTCATCCTCTCCCTAATCTCCTTGTATGTTTCCAACTACACTTTGGCCTTTTTCCTCAACTACCTCCTCTATTCTTCTTCATTTCCCTCGACCTCCAGATGTTCCTCCTTTTCATCCTTATTTTACTCCTTCAACTCATGTTTCTCCCAATTGCACCACACAAGTGTATGTGGTCGCACAAGTAATATAGTGGCTCTTAAAAGAATAGGATTATCAAACACAAAGGATTTGTCAATTAACTATTTACTAAATTATACTAGTCTAATTATTTATTTAAGAGGGCCAAAAGTGTTTGTTCTCTATTTGTAAAGAAATGAATGCAATAATTAAATAATAAAATTACTTACAATGGTTGGAAAGTTCCAGGGTTGCATCATGTATCACACCTCATGCATGAATTAACTACAGTTATCAAATTATTGATTTACATGTTGATTTTATGATCATAGTATCTCGACCTCTAATCGCCTACTCAAATTAGTCTAACTACATCATTGAGCGGGGATAGTCAGTCCTAATTGGCGATCATTTATATTTCATCCTGTTTTGTAACCAAGCTAGGTGTTCGTCTGGGCGTCACTCCTAAACACAAATCTAATCAATTTAATGAAAAATCAAGCTTTTTGTATCATTTGGTCTATCTACCTTTTCGTCTTCCGAGTCAAGCATAGACAAAAGGTTTATCTCTATGATGGCTAGTCAAGAAATCCCAAAACAAGAACACAAAAGTAATTTAAAGTGATAACCAATATTAATTCAAAACTATCGATGTTCAACAGTTACCCATAGCCGCAGCCCCAAAACAAGGGTCTTTTGCTACTAATGTCTAAGAAAATAAGAACGATGAAAAGAACCCTAAAAAGTATTGACAACTTTTTCTTCCATAGTATATTGCCCCTAAAGTATATATTGTGCCTTAATAATTATTCTCATGGGCTATTTATAGAGGTAGAACATCCTAAATAGAATAACTGAATCCAAAACAAATTGGAAAACCAAAACCAAAAGGAATTGGAATTCCTTAGGTGTACGTGTGAACAGTAGTCAACCGCCTCAACAATTTGGTGTTCTTCCTTCGCTGGCTGCCATGTGCCAAATAAGATGCTTTAAATTCAGTTCTTTCCTCAACTTCGATTCATATATATTATATATTACTATATTCAATTTAATCCAGTAAGTTGCTTGCTTGATTTTCTTCTTCAATCTTCCACCTTTAATTCGTTTTAGCTTCAAACTTCTTCATCTTTACACCAATTTCCTCCTACAAATAAAATACATTGTTTAGCACAAGCCATAAAATTCATGCTCAAAAATAACAAATATAAATAATAAATATGAGCTAATTAATGATTAAAAAATATATTTTTTGCATCAACACCCTACACTTAAACTTTTGTTCGTCCTCAAGCAAACATTAAAGCTCATCTCAAATAAAGCATACTAGGAATATCATCACTTTGGTTGATACAAATAATTAGGCCATATAAAAATTTCAAACCATCAAGAACAATTTCTGATCATTATGCAAGACATCCAAATAAACAAGAAACCTCTAACCTCCTAACCTCAAGGAAAGACTTTGAACTCATCAAATTTAAGCTTGCTCGCCTACTCTCATCAAACAAAGCTAATAAAATCACCTATATATCATGAAACAAGTGCCCTCACAATAAGAAATACTGCACACACTCAATTCAAAAGATTAAATATAAATTAACGACATAGCATCAAAGAACAACTCTGACACTCACAAATAAAATTCACATGTATGCATAAAGAACCATATGCTTGCCCATTATGTACATCTCTACTAATTAAGCATGCTTGAATAGAATCAAATAGGACTTTAGCGGGTTGTAATGTAGGCTAGGGGACGGGTAGGAAAACTATATAATAGTGACTTACACTTCCTTGAGCACTTTGCACTTTAAGACTTTTTCACCCATTATTTTCTTCTGTTTATTTTCAGCCCTCTCTTCAATAATTATTTCACAAGTAATTCTCATCATCTGAAGAATTCTTCAATCACATTTTTTTTCAAAGAATTTTTTTTTCATAGGATTTTTTTCATGTCACATTCTTTTGTTGTTTTCTTATTTTTTTCATCACATTCTTTCAAAGAGGGTTTTTTAATCACTTTCTAGCTATCATTGATTGCCTTTTTCACTCAACAATCCATTTTTCTTCAAAATTAACAATTAGAATAAGTCTATCATATAATGCTCATGGAAGCAAGGTGCAAAAACTAGGAATTCAAAAAAATAGTTAAGGGCAACGTATGGCTACCAACAAAAGGCTACAGGCTCAAAAAGGCTAACTAGTGATATAATATCTGACAAGACTAAAAATTTTAAGACCAATCAAGGAGAATCCTATTATCATCTCCTAAACAAAGCAACACTTTTTTTATTTCGCTTCAATAACATGCAGGGCAAGTTCTAGACTAAGATGCAAAACATGGAATAAATAAAATCTCACCACACATGGCAGAAGTATCAATCAAGATAGATAAATTCTACTTCTAAGACAGAGAAGATCATAACAAACTACAAAATAAAATAAGCTATATACAAAGCCACAACCATGAGCTTAGGTATCAAAGAGTCTGCAATTTTTTTATCAATCAAGTATTCACAAGAAAATACTACTAAAAAATAGGCCTAAATAGCAAGTATCACACAACTCAAAAATGGTCTTTTCTTCTCTCCAAAAAATTAAAAATAAAAATAAAAGTAGAATATATAAAAAAATAAAAATTAACTTACTACAAAAATAAAAGATACTCGGTTCAAAGGGACTATCTGTAACGACCCGAATCGTCATTACTTTAGAATGGTAAAAAGTCGTGAGTAGCTGGGCCCCACAGTCCCGCCAGAGGGAGGTGATGTCGCTACGGCGGTGGCACCCCAGCGAGATGGGATCTCCAGAGCGGATTGAACAGAGGGCAAAACTTAATGACGCACAGTCTTATTTTCTCCTTTTTTTTCTAAGTGCCAAAAAGAGGCGAGGATCACCCAAGAAACCCTCAAAAGGCTGCTCTAGGCTTGGGAAGGAAGGAGAAATAGATTTCTAGTGCAAGGTTGACGACAACTCGCTAATTCCTGGCAAAAGTCCATCGTCTCGTTGTCTGGAAGCCAGGATTGGAGCTACAATCTCTCTGTAGCTTCTTGGCGCCCAGGTAGGCTAGGTTTACTTACTTGAGCAGTCATAAATTCATGATCACTGCGTAATATATTGCTAATTGATGGTAGAATTCATATATAGGCCTTCAGGCACAGAAAAAGGGGCAGTTGTACATGTATTCCCAACTGTTAGATAAGATGTGTACCGTGGGGGAAAGCCTCATCCTGTGAACTAGGGGTAGGTGATAGTTTGACTTTTTGTTGTGTTATATATGCTTGTTAATGGCTCTATTGTATGCGTGCAGGTATGGGAATAGAGAAACATGAATCGAACCTAATGAAACGACTAAGTATGGACGATTACATGCCATGAACCTGTTACTTGACTGTGTGACTATGTGAATTGTTCCTTATGGGTGTGATTATGGTTGTGGTTGTGCTTACTGGACCAGGGGTCACGTTTCCACACACATATTGGATCGGGTGTCACGTTCTGACACATATATTGGACTGGGTGTCACGTTCTGACACTTATATATTGGATTGGCTGTCACGTTCTGACACACTAACAGTTTGGGTGTGGGTTCCATGAGAGAACCATTTGTGACTACTACATTCATATCTACCTAACATTGTTATTGGGGAATAGTATATTGTTCCTAAAATGATAGTGGACTTAAGCATCATGTATATGTGTGTTTACTGGGTTGTAATTAATTATTTATATCTCGTTTACTAGAATTAATTGTGAAGGACCAATCCCAATCGGTATGAGGTCTGGTAGGTGGAGACCAAGAGTCCAGGTGTTATTATCGGCTATTTTAGAGAGGTTGTGTGTGTACTTAGACAATGAAAAGTGGGGTAGTGTTCATGATATACAAGTACATAGGTCCTACCTTATGAAGGGGATTCGTATTTGGAATGGTTAGTGAGCCTTGATAGCGTATACCGTGTGGTCAAGGGTTGAATTATGATACAAAAGAAGCGAGGGCATGTCATGAGTGGTTGGCCTGGTTGGTAGTGGTTGTATTTGGGAACTCCTCTATGAGATAGAATGGTTAAGCCATGATCAAGAATAGAGCGATCATGGTGATAGAGCAGGAGTTTAGTGTCAAGTGTACTAGTACATTTAAGGTATACAATAATGGTAAAGGCAGGACGCTAAAGGTTGAAGGGTGCACTCTCTTATCACGTGTTTTATGTGGTGGGTATCGGATTGACCGATGATGCCTACCAGTACGTGTTGTTTGTACTAATACTACTCTTGCTATGCCATTTGGCATAGTTTGGTTGCAGGGTCAGTGATGTTTCATAGGTGAAGACTAAGACAATCTCCAACAGCTTCTAATTTTCTTTTCTTGTGGTGGAAGCTGTGTCATTAGTTACTATATTTTATACCTTGTAATCTTACAAGCTCTTGTACCTGTTTAGACTAGATCCTTGGGGGTGTTATTAATTCTAAAAATTTAACCTTGGATTGTTTAAACTCTTTATTATGTAAAAATCTCATAATTTTTACCGTTTGGGGATCAAGGGTCCTCCTACGTAGGTGTTAGAGTAGGTGACCACACGGCGCGGTGGGTTGGGTCGTGAAAAATTGGTATCAGATCCCAGTTTTTCGGTCTCCTAGTACAAGAGAAAATGTGGAATAGACTTCTGCAGATTGGTGTGTTGACGTCCACACCTAATCTTTAGGAAGCTATGAAGCATTCAAGGAAGCCGTTCCATTTCTTCTCTTCTTTCGTACGGGTTGTCATTTGTGGTATGGGTTGAGTCCAATTGGTATCTTCAGATTCCAATTGGTATCTCAACAAAGTGAACTGGATGTCATAGTTACGGTTGAAGGGACACAAACAATGTAAATAGGAAACGAGAATGTTCTAATTGGTATTTGGCCTTAGAGGTTGTATAAATGCATGGATGACTAGCTAGTGGTCATCCATGAAGCGAATTTAGTTAATAATTTTGACTTGCATTTGTGATGTAGCTTGAAATTGTGATTATGTGCATAATGTTGTCTGAATAACTGCAGGGGTGTGAAGTGTACTTGCTTGAATGTTATGATGTGATTATGTGCACACTGTTCCTGTCGAGATTTTGATGTGTGCAGTGTACTTGCCTAAATGTTTGAAATTATGTGAGTTATGATTGCTTGGGATTTTGTGAACTTGTTGTCAGAAAGAGAGTCATCATTTGGTTATGTGCAAAGGTCTAGAGATAAACTACAATGTTATTAATAGGCATATTCTTTGGATGTGCCTGCTTGGGGTGTTAAATTAGTAGGGAAAAAGTTCTGGTGTGAATACCGTTGGGTTGACCTCGGAGTGGACAATGCCTATCCTAGCTAAGAGGGTTATCCGAAATGCTTAGCTATGGCCCTAGGAGTCAATGAAAAACTCTAGAAATGGGGAGAATCCCCAGGAAGTGTTGTCCTCGAAACTGACCCCGTCAGAGCCCCTGGGGCAGGACCACCAAAGCAGGACATGGCGAGACAAAATCTCAGCCCTGCCTCCCCTCTTTCTCCCTTATTTCACCTATGGACCTCGAATCGTGCATGGGCTAATTTCCACAATTTAATCAGTACTCAACAATAGAACAATGAGTTATAATCACCTAGCATTTAATTACTACTATGAAAATAGCAAAGCGAGCATCCATGTGCTTACAAAAACTTAAGTAAATGCAAAAAAGGAAAAATAGAAATATTGTTTGTACATGCCAAAGCGGGGCAAACCCAAATGAAGGTCCATGGGAAGGGGAAGTATCACTGTCGAATTCTAGGTCCTTCGGGGCTGTCTCGCCAGTCCATGCCTTGCTTAACCAGGGGAACTCCCAAAGTCTTTCGGATCGAGCTTGAGAAGCTCCCGCTAGGGGGCGACACTAGAGAAAATGACATTCATGGTCTTCCACATCCATCTCATCAAACGATACCTCTTTACATTCTTCATCCTCTCCCATCGTAGTTGGCGGCGGAGCATCTCAACCTCGAGGGAAGTGGAGGATGGAACTTGAGTCGAGGCGCTAGCATAGGATCCTCCCAATTTCCTCTAGATAGACTCCACGTCCTCCTCCACACGAGCGCCTGATAGTGGAGGCTGAGATTGGGTAGGAAGGGTGTCGTCGTCCTAATCATCATCCTTTCCTTCGTTGTCCATCTCAATCACTTATGTGCTGCTGCCGGCCCCGTCTGTCTTTCTTTTCTTTCTTCCCATGATGGAGGGTTGCCTGATAAAAAGAGGATGAAAACGGGGATCCATAGGAAGTACCTCATCAGTGTCCAAGAGTGGCACCCCCACCTGCTTGTATATCGTTGTCACTAGTCCAGGAAGGAACAATGCCTTCTTTTTCCCTTGGTAGAACATATTCCACTCGGATATAATATGCGCCCCCACATTTAGCCCAATCCCCTCCACAGCACAAGCCACCACTAAAGCCCAGGGGAAGGTCACGTCGGTATGAATTCCCGATAGGTGGATCCTCTTAGATACCACGTGCAGCCATCTCTTGTCATTCGGTGACCAGTGAGTAATGGTGATGCCCTCCGTAGTAACCCAGTAGACCCGGTCCCGGCGTGCAGCCTCAACCACTGTGTCCCGCAACCAACCCAAATCCATCTCCCTCAGCCTGGTCTCATACTCTGAATTGGAGACCTTCGGCACCTTGAGCACCACATTGATGAACTGAGTTCTTAGAGGGATGTCAACTCCTCAGATGCAGATGGTAGGGTGAAGATCATCCCAGCGGACAGTAGGGAGTAGGGCATAAAACTCACTCACCCAGCCTGAGCGCGCGGCAGGGGGAGCGTCTGTCAGTGGACCCCAACCAAACTCCATTCGCTAGGCATTGAAGGCGGGGGCTTTCTCTACTAAGCCCAGCATGTGGAAACGCCTCTCACACAAGAATTTGGTGTTCTGATAATCATGGTGTCTCTCCCGACATGCAGCATCGGATAACTGGGCGAAGGGAAAGTTTTCCTCATTGATTCCATCCATGGTTAGACAAGCCTGCAAAAAATTCAAGAAATGTACACATTAGGACTCCATGGAATTAGTCAATCCCTGGCCAAGAAAAGGAAAATTTTCTATTTGAAATGGCAAAGGGCCACTGTTCAACAGAATCCTGCCACATCAGCCCCGCTATAGCCGGATGGAGGATGCCACAGCTGGATGAAGGCCGTCATAGTGGGATCGAGGCCACCATAGCGGGATGGAGGCTGCCAAAGTGTCCTTCATCTGGGTCGAACTTCAAGGCACAATCATGGAGCCCATTCACCCAAAAACCTCATTTTTAACAAAAATTTCTCCAGATCAGTGTTTCTAGAGTACCCTAGTACCTAAATATGCAAAGATCCTAGCAATTCAATCCCTAAATGGTGCCCGAATTCAAGTTTTCCCCCACCCATTTCGAAACCGTTTAGGCCATATTATCGCGAAATCCTTACGCTCAGAACGTTGTGGAGACATTGTGAACGTAAGGAAAGTGTCCATGCTGAGTTTTTCTTACCGAATCAAGCAACCCACATAAACATTATTGAAAACTACCCCAAGGACATTCTACCCAACCGATTCTTTTCATGCAATCATTGTTAAGCAAGTATTAAAGTAATTAGTGTAGGGAGCAAGAACATTACCTTAAGATTGACATTTAGAGCGAATCAATTGAGAAAGTTTTTTGAGTTTTAAGCGGGTATAGGAGGAAATAGGGAAACCATTCCCCTTTTCTCCTTCTAAACTGATCCCGCCGGGTCCCGCCTCAGTGGGAATCCTGCCACTCTAGCGGGGTCAGGCAAGGAAAATGGGCGCGTCTCTTTTCCTCCGTGTGTTGCCTCGTTTCCCTAGTTGGTTCCCTAGGTAAAGATCCTTTCATGCCTAAACCTTGGAAACCACTATCTTTCATCGTCCCATGATGGGTCGATCCGTTAGTTCAAACTACTCCAAATAAATTTGTTCTTACTCCTCCGCTTGTTGTTCGGGGACGAACGAGGGTTAAATTGGTATCTATTGTAACGACCTGAACCATCGTTACTTAAGAAGGGCAAAACATCGTGAGTAGCTGGGCCCTACTGTCCTGCCAAAGTGGGGTGATGCTGCTACGGCAATGGTGCCCCATTGGGATGGGAGCGCCAGAGCAGGTTGAATGGAGGGCAGAACTTAATGACGCGAAGTCTTATTTTCTCCTTTTTTTCCCATAAGTGACAAAAAGAGGCGAGGATCACCCCAAAAACCCTCAAAAGGCTGCTCTAGACTTGGGAAGGAAGGAGAAATAGATTTCTAGTGCAAGATTGACGACAACTCACTGATTCTGGCCAAAGTCTCATTGTTCGAAATCCTCGATTGGAGCTACAATCCTTTTGCAGCTACTTTGCGCCCAGGTAGGCTAAGTTTACTTACTTGAGTAGTCGTAAATTCGTGCTCAGTGCGTAATATATTGCTAATTGATGGTAGAATTCATGTTTAGACCTTCGGGAGCAAAAAAAGGGGGGTTGTACATGTATTCCCAGCTGTTAGATAAGATCTGTATCGTGGGGGAAAGCCTCATCCTGTGAACTAGGGGTAGGTGATAGTTAAACTTTTCATTGTGTTATATATGCATGTTAATGGCTCTATTGTATGCATGCATGTATGGGAATAGAGAAACATGAATCGAACCTAATGAAACGACTAAGTATGAATAATTACATGCCATGAACATGTTACTTGACTATGTGACTAGGTGAACTATTCCTTATGGGTATGATTATGATTATGGTTGTGGTTGTGGTGACTGGAGCGGGTGTCACGTTCTGACACATATATTGGATCGGGTGTCACGTTCTGACACATATATTGGATCAGATGTCACGTTTCGACACATATATATTGGATCTGGTGTCACGTTTCGATACACTAACAATTTGGGCATGGGTTCCATGAGAGAACCATTTGTGACTACTATATTCATATCTACGTAACATTGTTATTGGGGAAATGTATATTGTTCGTAAAATGATATTGGACTTATGCATCCTGTATATGTGTGTTTACTGTGTTGTAATTAATTGCTTATATCTCATTTACTGGAATTAACTGTGAAGGATCAGTCCCAATCGATATGAGGTCTGGTAGGTAGAGACCGAGGGTCAAGGTATTATTATCGGCTATTTTAGAGAGGATGTATGTGTTCTTAGACAATGAGAAATGTGGTAGTGTTCATGATGCACAAGTACACATGTCCTACCTTAGGAAGGGGATTCGTATTTGGAACGATTAGCGAGCCTTGATAGAGTATACCGTGTGGTCAATGGCTGAATTGTGATATAAAAGAAGCGAGGGCATGTCGTGAGTGGTTGGCCTCGTTGGTAGTGGTTGTATTCGTAAACTCCTCTATGAGATAAAATGGTTAAGCCATAATCAAGAACAGACCGAGCAGGGTGATAGATTAGGAGGTTAGAGTCAAGTGTACTAGTACATTTAAGATATATAGGAATGGTAAAGGCAGGAGGATAAAGTTTGAGGGGTGTACTCTATTATCGCGTGCTTTCTGCTGGTTGATTTCTTTATATTATGCGGTGGGTATCGGATTGACTAATGATGTCTACCAGCATGTGTTATTTGTACTGATACTACTCTTTCTATGCCATTTGGCATAGTTTGATTGCAGGGTCAATGATGTTTCATAGGTGAAGACGAAGACAATCGCAACCAGTTTCTGCTCTTCTTTTCCTGTGGTGGGAGTTGTATCATTAGTTACTGTATTATATACCTTGTAATCTTAGAAGCTCTTGTACCTGTTTCGACTAGATCCCTGGGGGCATTTTTTATTCTACAAATTTAACCTTGGATTGTTTTAACTCTTTATTATGTAAAAATCTCATGATTTTCCATTTATCTCCAGTTTTCTTAATCTTCCGCATGTTTTTAACTGTTTGGGGATCAAGGGTCCTCCTAGTTAGGTGATAGAGTAGGTGCCCGCACGGCCTGGTGGGTTGGGTCGTGACACTATCCTCAGAAAAAGAACTGTAAACAAAAGTCAAGGAACCCATCCTAAAAAAAAGACTCAATAAAACAGTAAAAAGTAGGAATTCATTTCTCCACCCACACTTAAAAAGATATTATGTCCCCAAAGCATCAAATAAAATTTAAAAAAAGAGTTAGGAAAATTCTTTGAGGCCTCTAGGCCTAGCTAGTAGCATGTTCTCTCAATTTTTATCAAGGGTCATCACCCAACAGTGAAGCTCAAACATGCTCCTTTGTTTCAAATTTTTGGGTACTTAGACTTCCCCTAACCTGCAAAAATAACACAAAAAAAATAAAATAAGAAGTTACACTATAAATTGGTTGCCTCCCAATAAGAGCCTAATTTAATGTCGCGGCATGACACAAGTAAGTTCACCACTTTTGTTTCTTCTTTGAACTTATGAATTGTATGCCTAACTTTGCATCTATTTTTCTGCTCCTCTAAAGGGGCGGTGGTATAAAGATAAATGAACCAAGTAATAGATGTCGCATCTTGTACTTTTTGGCCCTTATGTGAGGAATGTCATTTCGTCTACGTGGACTAAAACACTTTAGAATGTAGGGGTTGTTTTCCTCATCTATACAGTTTTCCATTAGTTCAGATGACTTCAATGATACATCAACATCTAAACATAATGTTGAAAATTGATTTGAATGGGGCCCAATACGTCCTTGTTCCAAACCTACACCAAATGCAACATGCTCACGCTTATACTCCTTCTCAAACGTGGCATCTTCAAGAAAAGTTTGATTGCATTGTATCTCCTCCCGTTTTAGATCCTCAATTTGACTTCTAAGTGCCTTCTCAGTATCACAAAACTCATAATTGAATTGTTGAGCGTCAACCGCAACAACCTTTGTATTCAATTCTTGCTTAAGTTCTTAGTATGCAAGAAAAACATATCAACATCTTGAAAGATCTTCAGTTTTCTATCTGTAATGCATGACATCCCATATATGATTCTCCTACGACTCTCTTCATATTCCTCTACTAATTTCCTGCAAGATTCCATACTTTTAAAGGAACAAAGATTATTAGAATCATCATGAGAGGGTATTGGAGTAGGGTAGCAACAAATGGTACAATCCATTCACAAACCACCACAAAATTTACAAGATAGAAATGGTGCACATAATTCTCCCTTGGGAATATATTTACATTGTTGTCAAAAGAGGGCTTACTTTCAATAAGGACAAGGTCTTACCACACATGAATAATCATCATTCCCATTCATTACAAGAAGAGTATTAATGAGTAGGAAAAAAAATGTATCAAAATAAATAAACAAATAAATAAATAAAAAGAAAAAGTATAACCTAGAACAACAATTAATTTCAAGTCCCGGGCAGCGACGCCAAAAACTTGTTGCTCCCAATTGCACACGCAAGTTTACATGGTCGCGCAAGTAATATAATGGCTCTTAAAAGAATTGAATTATCGAACCCAAAGGACTTGTCAATTAACTATTTACTAAATTATACTAGTCTAATTATTTATTTAAGCGTGCCAAAAGAGTTTGTTTTTTATTTCTAAAGAAAAGAATGCAAGAATTAAGTAATAAAATTACTTACAATGGTTGGAAAATTCTGAGACTGCCGCATGCATAGTGTTTCATGTATCACAACTCATGCATGAATTAACAACGATTATTAAATTACTAATTTACAGGGTTGATTTTATGATCATGGGCTCCTGACCTCTAATCGCCTACTCCAATTAGTTGTCTAACTACATCATTGAGCGGGGATAGGCAATCCCAATTAATGAGCATTTATATTTCATCTTGTTTTGTAACCAAGCTAGGTGTTCGTCCGGGAGTCACTCCTAAACACAAATCTAATAAATTTAATGAAAGATCAAGCTTTTTGTATCCTTTGGTCTATCTACCTTATCGTCTTTCGAGTCCAAGAATAGACAAGAGGTTTATCTCTATGATGGCTCATCAAGAAATACTAAAACAAGAACATAAACGTAATTTAAAGTGATAATCAACATTAATTCAAAACAATCGATGTTCAACAGTTACCCATAGCGACATCACCAGAACAAGGTTCTTTAGCTACTAATGTCTAAGAAAATAAGAACGATGAAATGAACCCTTAATAGTATTGACAACTTTTTCTTCCAAAGTATATTGCCCCTAAAGTATATATTGTTCCTTAATAATTTTTTCTCATGGGCTATTTATAGAGGTAGAAAACCCTAAATAAAATAGTTGAATCTAAAACAAATTGGAAAACCAAAGCCAAAAGGAATTGGAATTCCTTAGTTGTATGTGTGAACAGTAGCCAACCACCTCGAAAATTTGGTGTTCTTCCTTCGTTGGTTGCCACGTGGCAAATTAGATACTTTGAATTCAATTCTTTCCTCAACTTCTATTCATAAATATTATATATTATTATATTTAATTTAATCCACTAAGTTGTATGTTTGATTTCCTTCTTTAATCTTCCACCTTTAATTCGTTTTAGCTCCAAACTTCTTCATCTTTACACCAACTTATTCCTAAAAATAAAATATACTATTTAGCACAATCCATAAAATTCATGCTCAAATAGGACAAATATAAATGATAAATATGAGGTAAATAATGATTAAAAATATTTTTTTTTTGGCCTCGCATCACCTCAGTTATATTTTATATACTTAATTGACTTGTTAGGGTGATAAATGATGAAGGCCATAATTATGTCCATCCAATTCAAGGAGATATTCATTGATTATCCCATCATACTTTGTGGGACAGTCATATTGTCAAGGTCTCTCAAGTAGTTAATGAAAAGTTTACATTGGGACCACATCATATCTAATCTCATGTTGGTACTTTCAACATCATATCTAATCTCTCAAGTAGACAAGTTTTTCATTGGTGTTGGGTTGAACACTTGATGGGAGGTTTTGGGTGTGATAGTGGGATAATTAGTGTAGGAGTGTCCACTTGAGGAATCATGATAGGTAGTTTGTGGGGTGGAACTGGTAGAGTCAAGATGGTCCTTCACATCTATCTTTCTACTATTCATCATCAATACACTACCATGCATGGTAGACATTTGACCTTCCATTGTTTCCATCCTCCAAATCTTATTAGTAATCACTTCCATTAGAACCGAAAGTAACCCCTCTCGTGGATTGGTGTGTTTAATTTCTAGTTTCCATGGTACCTAATAAAAAGTCACTCACAAGAAAAGACAATGTTATTGTTAGTAAAAAAAATGAACTCACATTGGCTAGTGTTTACACACCGTTGATTGCCTTTGAAATTTGCTTGACTAAGGTTAAAGATTGATAATACTTGGTTAGTTCACAAAGTGTCAATTTCTACTTTTTTTTCTTGAATGGATCATTGTTTCAAGAAAGACGGATGACTCTATAGAAATCTAAAGGACTTGGATAAAAAAAAGTTAACTATGAAATAAACTAACGAAGAAGAGAATTCATGACCTAATAATCAACATGTAGACCAATTACTACTTGAAGATTAGTTTTTGGAATCACATAAGCATACTAGAATCAAGAAAAGGAAACTAAGCAATTAGAAGTTGATATTGGTTGAAGATATATGAGCTCGCCACACCTAAGTTGTCTGAGATCGCCAAACTTGGCTATCTTAAAGGAACTTTGTCGATGCCTCCTTCACCTAGCCAAAAATAATAGAAAGTTGGCTTCAATTTGGAATTGTTGTGTGACTTAGGTGACACACTAAAGTGTTTTGGAGAGCCAAGTCTGGCGTGCCAAACTTGATAGTTCATGCACCCGAAGACCTCCAAATTTTGTACCTTTGTGATCCCACATATACTTCTTTACTTATCCTTTAACCCTTTTGGTAAATTTACTTGTGTATTAACACTTTTCCATCTTCTCTCCCTTCTTCTTTTGGGTTAAACACCTTATTTTGTAGATTTTGTCTCCTTGAAAATTTGAATATCCTCAAAGAACTCCATGAACAAGATTAACATCCAAAAATCAAACTCTTATCATTTATGGCTCAAAATTTCACAAAATTTGAGATCTAAGTTTCCTTTGATATAGGTAACAATCCCAATATTTTTTATTCTTCAATTTCTTCCCAAGTTTCATGACTCATTTAAATTTCCTTCAAGCTTCTTCACTAAACAATGGTGGAACCTTCAATCTTACTCTAATCTTGGAATTCAACTCAAATAGTGCTATGAAACACAAATCTAGCATTAGAAACTTCAAATAAACTCGAATACATAAAATATTTTTGAGATTTTCTCAAAATGATTTTGACATTTATTTTTATTGTAATAAAATGTATGACTAGATTTGTGGGAACAAATCTAAATACAACTCTGATATCAAATTATGTAATTTCAACTACAAATTACGAATAAATTGTTGAAATTAAATAAAACAAAGTAAAGATAGATAGATTGACACAAAAATAGGAAATAGAAAGAAACCAAAAGTTATATTAAACCTTAAGACCACAATCCATAGATCCTACAAGAAGTACATATATCTTATGATGACTTCAAGGGAAATCAATTCACCTCACAACCAACATATCTAAACAAGTTTGAACCAAAGATTGTACCATCTCACAAATACTCTCTAAAGAGGTTCATAATATCAAAGCAATCTAAAATTGAAATGAGGGCATAAACTAGTTATTACACAAAGCCCAAAAGTGACCCGTGAAATAAGTATGTTGTGAAGTTTGGTGAGCAACAAATTCTTTTGCCAAACACTTGGCGATATACCAAAGTAACAGCAAGCATCACCAAACTCTCATCGTTCAACTGTTCAGTTTAGCGTAGGTGGATAATTTGGTGCATCACCAAATGTGATAGTGGCGTCTCTAAATTTGGCAGCATTTTCCATCATCTTTACTTCATCTCTCCTAGTAATTTTCAGGCATATAACACCTTTTTGCTATTAAAACAAGTTCAAAGATCTCTATATACATGAACAATCCTTGCAACCTTTGAAGATCTATAACTTGACTTTGAATGAATGGTCTTATACAATCCAAATTGCATCAAATACAATAATGAAAATCTTGACTATTATTGATACACCATGTAGTATTTATTGATGGAATCCCTAAATTCAGATGATTCAAAATTTGATGATAGATAAAGATACTAAAGAACCTGATTTAACAATAGAACAAAAGAAATGAGAACTAGTTTCACAAATGTAGATGAAATGGGTCAAGGTGTATAAGTAAATTTAAAAGGATTATAAAAGGAAATAAAATATTGATAGAGTACATAGAGTAATTTGAGGATTCTAATTATGGAAGTCGTATCAACAAGGAATTACTTCCCATATTTGAGTCAATAAGGGTTGACACGCATAAAAGGAAACTAAGTATAAAAGGAAAGTAAATGGGATCATAGAAGGTGGCTATTGCACAAGAAGAAAAATGTAATACAGCATATGCAAGTAGTGGTAGACGAGGATAATAATGAAGCAGAAAGAAGAACTAGTGCTTAGTGTGCTCTTGCTTTACTAGTTGACGTTGTTCTAGGGTTATTATGCAGCTGTAATAAATACTAGCTTAAAGGTGTGAGTAGCTATGGTAAGGTTTGTGTAATTCTCAAGTCACCCTCCAAAACAAATTAAAAGAGTGAGTGATCATAGCCAGTAAGAACCCAACAAAGAGTCGAGCTCGAATCCCACATGAAATGGTATATCGTGGAGAATTCTTTATCGAAAGATTTGGACTTTAAATTAGATCATTTGGAATAGTAAGAATGATTGGGTGGATTGTACCACCAACTTAATAGAAAGATTTTGTTTGTCAATTATCGCAATTAAACTAATATTCGAATGAAATCAAGAGTTAACAAGCAATCTAGGGGTGTAGGAATTGGATATCAATGTCACATAGGAGTGATTGTGCTGATCTATAGTGATGTACATACATGAATAGGCTAAGGCATCCACATTGACGCTAATCATCTTTTGCTCTCAAAGCATCTAAGCATGGAATCTACGTTCAGTCTAATCTAAATGACAATCCTATACAACCCGATACCTTACTATATCCTCTTTCAAGAATAGGGCAAATAGATCTAGCCCATAAACTCTTTTTTCAAGCAAACCATGGACATCAAACCTAAATTGATAGTATGAACTAATTATACAATCTCTTACGAGCATTAACTGGAGATCAGAAGTAGGAATTAAGTTTGCAACCTTAACCCTTCAGCTAACCTCATAGTAATTAGATCAAATTCATGCATGAATAGCAACAAAACATAGCGTAGCACAATACCCACTACATTAAACTAACACTCAACCCGATTAGAGCACCCTTATATCTTGGGGGTTTTATCCACCCATCATAAAAAGTAAAGAAAGTATACCTTCTATGAAAGTAGTCATGGGTAACTTGAAATCAAGAAACTAAGTGTAAACCCATTTTGAATTTAACTTCAAATTGTAAAACCCCAAGAAAACTAGAAAAAAGTGTTCTAAAAAGTAAAGTGTTCATCAAAACTCTCTCACTTGAACTCAGTAGTCCAACTCTCTAATTAACTCCCTAAAAATCATATCATTTGGGCTATTTATGCGTTCCCAAAATCCACTTCGTAACCAACTCAACAACATTAATCATGCTTGCCAAACTCACTCGGTGAATCACCCTTCGCTCTTCAGCTCGCCTTGTGATGCTCTAGGCTTCAGGTGTTTGAACTTAAGTTGACGAACTCAATCGAGTCAGTCTTTCACCTTTGAAGAATCACTGAATACCACCTTAGTTTGTCGTTTGAGCAATAAGTTTTTGCCTTGAACATTGTTACTCTGGGAGATGTGTGTTAGGACCACCTTTTTAACTCCGTGCATCGCCTTTTCGATTGGAGTTTGCCGACCTTCTTTGTAGACACAAGTGTTATGCACTATCAACTTGGGAAAGGTCGAGCTCAGTTGGCGATCCTCCCTTCATGTTAGGTGATCAATAATGTTTACTTTACACTTTTTTTGTACTTTTGGTCATTCATTCAAACTTCAGTCCTTGCCTTGTCCAAATTCATTCATAGTTTCAAACCATTAATATTTGATTAGAAAAGGACAAAGTTTGGCATAGAGGACACTAATTATTGAGTTAAATGAACCTTAAATGTGTGCAAATATACCACTCATCAAATTGTAATAAGAAGAGAGTTAATCATAATAGAGTCAGTCCCTAAGATTATTCTTTGTTGTTTGAAACCTCTCTTGAACTTAGTGAAATTTGGTTGCTGAAATTCTATACATTATAGGTCATGATTTGATTTACTTGATCAAGGAATATTTCCATGGTAAACTTGTGTTCTCTACTTTATGATTTGTGATTCAACATAAAGAAACTTAGTTCCTTACCCTGTATTGATACTAGCTCTTTAAATTGGTATCAGAGCAGATCTTTTCACTAAGGATAAAACCTTGAAAAGAATCTATGACTACTCCTCCAACTACTCAGCAAGGGGCATCTCAAACAAGATCACCCCTATTAATGAAAAATACTATAGATGGCGAAGAATAGGATGATGATCACATGATCGATAAAAGATCTAGATGTTTGGAATGTTATTTTAGATGGACCAACCATCCTTTAAAGAATGCAAAAGATTGAAAAATTAGAGTGCCAAAGAAATGATTGGAATGGGATGACACAAACAAGTTGTCCATAAAAAATAATGCAAAATCTAAGAAGATCATGTTATGAGGAATATGTCCAGATGAATATATAGAATCTTAGCTTGTACAAACGCAAAGCTAATATGGGACACATTGCAGATTTCTCTTGAAGGCACAAATAAGATTTTAAAAAACAAAGATAGACAATATGAACTCTCAAAGATGAAGGAGAATGAATACTACTAGGGAATGCATACTAGGTTAACGACTACAATCAACAAAATCTACTTACTAGAAGGAATCTTACCACAGGAAAGGTTGTTCGTAAATTACTTAGTGTTCTTACTAATCATTGGAGAAAAATATGGAGGCAATTTGCGAAGCTCATGATTTTGGTACTCTTATGTAGAAGTTGATTGGGAACCTAAGGAAAAAATTAAAAAGAAGAAATCAATAGTAAAAGGAAAGATAAGAATATAATTCTCAAAGACTCAAAAAAATCTGACTTCAAAGATGAGAACTTGACACTTATGACCAAAAGATTTCAGCAAATGTTCAAGAAGGGTCAAAATCTCTGTTCAGATGTATTTATGTATTAAAATACCATATTTTATCCATTTTCTAAGTATAACTTTGTGAGTATTTATGTGTTTATTAATTATATGTAGTGATGATTTAATGCAAATGATTAGGATTATTTTAAGCTAAAAACAACAAGAAACGACTCATATCGGAACACAAAATAAAGTAATATCAGCATAAATAAAGAAAAAATATTTGCAAAAAGGAACTTCAAATGGACCCTATCCCACACTTACATGGAAACTAAACTTTAGAAACTCAAAAAAAGATTTAGAGATGGTCCCCACACCGCGAGGCACTACCTTTCACGGTGGGCCCTACACTATGACCTCATTGTTTGACCCAAACAAAGTTAAGTCCAATCAAGATAAAGATTTCAATCCTATTATTCTATATATTTTTTGAAAATGTTTCTAGGGTAATGAACTGTAAATAGAACTTAGCAACTATTCTTGAATATTATAATTCATTGTTCTTAGTTTTTCTACGATTTACTTACAATTTTAGTAGATTATTGTGGAACAAAAAAGATTCTCTTGCAAGATTTGTGTCACGATGATGCCAAGATTTGGCCTCATTTAGGGCTTTGTATTGATAGTTTTAGTATCCTCAAATGCCTAATTTATGCCATAAACTGAAGTTAAAGCCTTGATTTTCAGGTATGTCAACTAAGGGGTAAAGCAAGAAGACTAACAGGCAAAAGGAACAAAACAAGTTGAAGAAGTGGAGAAAAGCCTTCCTGGTGATCGCCAAGACCACTCGACGAACCACCGAGTGGCTCTTCAGACCCCCTAAAGTTCCAGCGTGCCTGCCCAGAAGGAAGAAACTAAGTCGGCGATAGAAATGGACAGTCGGCGAATCACCGATCAGTTATGCGATGAAAAAATGGATTGCCCAAAGTTACAGTACTTGAGGATGCTGAGAATCAATGCAAAATGGCGATGGAAGAGAGAAAAGGGCGGATCGTTGAACCATTCGGCGAGCCCGACTTACCTCGCCTAATAGTTTTTCAAGAAAAATTTTTGACAACTATAAATTGGATTTTAGATGTAATTTTGGAGAGTTCTCTCCCAGATATTACAGTTCCCATTCTAGAATTAGAGTTTTTCTCTAGATTTTTGAGTTTGAATTGTACAATTATGGAGGATTTGCAAATGAGTTTTTGAATTTCATTCTTAGAAATCATTGTAAAGGCTTGGAGACTCTTACCCAGATCATGGCTAATGCATTTGGTAACTGTTTCTCTATTTTTATGATGTGTGGCTAAAATCCCAATTCTTGGGGTATGATTATGTGATTATGGGTTGAATTAGCTTATGGATATTGTTTATTACTAATTTAAATGTTATATTAAAATGGGTTTAATCATTAGCTCTGTTTTTATTTATGAATTGTAGTTGCAAATACAGTTCTAACTTTGAGTTATTAGCTTGCTTGAGAAAGAGATTTTGAACCAAAGCTTTTGATTAATGATTTGAAGGTATTGGATTGATGTGGGTTCAGCTTGAAAGAGTGAATCCCAAACCAATTTCTACCCATCATTCTCGAGAGAGAGGGTTTATTAGGGTTGTGGGTTGTTCTTATCTGTTAAGCTTGTTGGTGTTCGAAAGAAATCACTTGAATCGAAGTAGTTGTTCGAGAGAAAGCTATTTCACTCATAGCCCATCCTACCCACTGATAGTTAGCTATTTATTAGTAGTTTCAATTACCCATATACTGAAATTTTCCTATAATCGATCACATCCCGAGAATTCCTCTCTATATTGTTATTTCATTGTTATTTGACTGCTTTATAGCTGATAATTGCAAATCAAAACCCTCCATCTGACATTTGTTGTCACCCCCTCTTACTTTTTTACTTGTATTTTTTGATAATTTCTATTCCTATAATTATTTAGAGCATATTTGTACTTCATAACTGAATTTGAACACGTACCGCTCCTTGTGGGTTTGACCCCAACTCTTCGTTGGGTTTTATACTGCTTAACGATCGTTTGCACCTAGAATTAGATGAGATGTGCTTGAAAAGTTAATCAAAATGGCATCGCTGCAGGTGGGTGGTGTTGTTTAGAAATTCTTTTATTGATGTTGAATTGTGATCTTTTTTGCTATAGTTGAATCGACTTACTTTAGTTTTTGTTTTGTGTTGCTTGTGTTAAATAGAGGAAGAAATGAGCGTAAATGGGAGTAATGGTAGCCAAGTGGGCCACCAAGACGATATTGGGAACCTTAATGATGTAAATGACCCAATCTGATTGGGTGGTGTTAGTGCCATTTGTCTACCTCCGGTGGAAGGAAACGCTATTTTTCACTTCACTAGCACAATGCTTCAGCTCCTACAATTGAAAGTATTATTTGGGGGGCTGGCTCATAAGGATCCCCATGAGCATATTCGGAACTTCGTGGACGTTTGTTGTCCGTTCTCATTTAAGAACATATCACAAGAATCAGTCTGTCTCAAGTTGTTCCCATTCTCTTTGATGGGTGAAGCCACCAAATGGTTATCTAAGTTACCAAGGGACTCCATCACCTCTTGGGATGAGCTGATCACAGCATTCCAAGTAAGATTCCTCCCCCCATCGAAGATGATGACACTCAGAGATAGCATCCAAGGTTTTAAATGCTTGGAAGGTGAGCCAATCCATGAGACTTAGCTGAGGTTTAAGAAGTTGGTGTTGCAATGCCCAACTCATGGACTTCCAAATGATGTGTTGTTGCAATACTTCTATAGGAGCCTTGACTTAGTGAACAAAAGAGTTGTTGATCAACTTGTTCCCAGTGGTATAATGCAACAACCCTATGAAGTAGCGTCTCAACTCCTTGATTGCATGATGAAGACCAATACAGCAAGGTACACTTGTGAAAACCAAGTCTCTCCTATCACTTTTAGAATGACAAAAGAGCAGATAAAAAAAGATCAAGAGAGAAACCAAAATATGGCCAAAATGATGACCCAGCTAGATATCTTGGAAAAAAATGTCATAGGTGTTGGTACAAAGAGTGTTGATGTTGTGGGTGTTGGTGGAGTAAACCCCGATGAAGCACAATTTGAAACATTGTACAATGAGAAAGTGAACTTCCTAGCAAATCAAGGAGGGGTTTATCGTGCAAACTACCTAAAAACGGGTGGAAATCAAGGTTGGAATATAGATGAAGCTGGAGAGACCGTGACAGAGATTGGCGTGATCGTAACGCCACCTGGAAGGAAAGAGAGGGGGACAAGGACATGTACATTCCTCTTCTTGAGCGCCAAAAGCCCAAGGAATCTGAAGGTGTCCGTACAGAAGATATGCTCTCATGCATTCTCAACAAAGTTGAAGGGTCAGACAAAGTGTTGAAAGAGATGAAAGAGGATGTCTGAACTCTCAATCAGACGGTGACCTCTCACTCAGTCTCTATTAAGCAGCTAGAGACCCAAATGGGTCAAATTTCTTCTCATTTGAATCCAAAATAACAAGGGGGGTTGCCTAGTGACACAATGGCAAACCCCAAAAATGCAGCTTTATTTGGTATCTTCGTCGTGCCACGGCGTTAACTAAGGCGCTTCTTGGGAAGCAACCCATGTTTGTAATGCTTTAGTTTTTTATTTTGAATAACGGGTGTTGATTGTGTAGGTTTAAAAGTGAAGAGTGTTGGAAAATGGGTAGTTTGGCGAGTGAAAGTCCAGTCGGCGAAACGCCGAACAGGTCGGTGATCCCCGACTTGGACCGCCATTGGAACCACCAAGCTTTAGGGGAAATCTGTAAAACTCAGCGGGCTAAATGCTTAATCGGTGACTCGCCGAATGGTGTGTGTGTTTGATGTTGAATTCGGGGGTTGCAGGCTTGATTTTGGGAAATGGGGTTGAAAATTGGGACGTTGGACTATTTGGCGAGCTGTGTCGAGCTCGCCGAGTGGTTCAGCGGTTCGCCAAAGTCCCCCTCAGATCGCCCTTAATTTCATATTTTGGTTGAGTTTGTTCTGTAACTTTCTGTGGAAAGCCTGATCTCGTCGAGTTCACTCGGTAACTCACCGAAAGGTTCTTCCTGATCGCCCTTTCTGCACCCTAAACCCTAAAATACATTGTAACTTTTGGCGAGCTACTTCTAGCTCACTCATTGGTGTCGCTAATTTGCCGAATGGCCCTAAACATCGCTGACCTGTCTTGATTTCAGAAAATTTTTGCTCTGGTACTTTCGACGAGCCCGATCTGGCTCGCCAAAGTGACTCAGTGACTCGCCGAATGGTTCGGGGAGTCTTTCTGCAACTGAATTTCTGCATTTTTCTTGAACTATTTCTAACATTTTTTTATGTGGTTTGCAGATATGGCTAGACCCAAGGTTTTAGGAAGAGACATGCCTCTCCACAAGCGGGCAAGAGGAGTAGTTATAAAT
Organism: Solanum acaule; assembly: GCA_036250505.1. Classification (NCBI taxonomy): domain Eukaryota; kingdom Viridiplantae; phylum Streptophyta; class Magnoliopsida; order Solanales; family Solanaceae; genus Solanum; species Solanum acaule. The sequence continues at coordinate 12,753 of JAJOOR010007010.1, read as the reverse complement.
GAGGATGCGGCTGCATCCAAGGCAAAGGAATCCAAACTCCCTACAAAGGGAGGAAAAGGCAAAGGAAAGGGCAAGGAGCCCATTATGGAGTCACCGGAGGTCAGCTCTGATAGTGAGGGAGTCTATGAGACTCACCTCACTTCATCAAACAATGGGGGAGAGTTACTAGATTCTCAGGCTTCAATCTCTGAGCCTGAGGATGACAAGCTTCTACATACCCGTAAAGCTAAACTTCGCTCAAAGGGGATGCATGATATGTCTAGGATCTGGGTGCGGCAGACTCATCCTCCTCCCCCAGCTTCAGCTCATACTGCGGTCCCAACGCCTCCGGTACAGGATCTTCCTCCCTGGTCTCTCAATAAACTAAAGGTCGAGAGACTAGGGACTATTATTGAGGAGAAAAGGTTGTCCACAGATGGTGTGGTGGACAGGAACCCAAAAATATGGAAAGCCCTCAAGTCCCATAAATTCTAGATTTTCATTAAATCCTGGGGTACCTACATTCCTAATTGGGTCCAAGAGTTCTACTCGGCCTACAGAGACTTGGTACCACAAGGAAAGAGGAAGGTCAGTGCCTTCAAACCGGATGATTCAGTGATTGTTTGGGGGAAAGAAGGTGAAATGTGATAGTGAGGACATAAGCGTCGTCTTGGGATATACTTATAACTTCATGGATGACTACCAGAGTATGATCAAGACAACAACATTGGATGACTTAAAAGATTGACTGGCTCCTCTTTTTTCTGATAGTACCCCTAGGTGGATTGGGGACAAAGTGCCAATAGAGAAGAAGGATCTCAATGTGGCGGTGAGGTATTGGTTCGGGTTTGTTAGTAGTACGATCATGTCGTCCCAGAACGAGTCTATCTTCTGCCACCCAAATGTGGCCTGTCTTGGATCTATTATTGCCGGGAAGAGCCTAAATTTAGGTGCAATCATTGAGCAAGAGATGGCCATAAGGGCCAAGCAGCGCAAACATCTCTTCCATATCCAATATTGATCACCGAGTTATGCAGATGGGCCCGTGTTCCGCGAGATGAGAAGACGTATATGGAGGTGACACCCACCTGCTCTACTGAAATCTGGTGTATTGAGGCTGAGCACCAGAAGGATGAGGCTAAGAGAAGGAGGGCAACTCCGGTGGACACTTCCCCTGGAACTGATACTGCTATGTTACCTGGTGGAGGGCAACTCCGGTGGCAATCATGCCTACTCCGGCCCCTAGGCCTTTAGGTACTCCTAGCCCCACTCCTTTTGAGGCCCCGAGTTCTTCTGCTGCTCCCCCACCCCCTAGGACTTCTACTGGTACCACTGCATCCAGACCTCCGCTCACCCAGGCCATGCTGCTAAAAATGGGGGACCTAGCCCACTCTGCTCATGTGAGTGCCTCCCGGCTAGAGGCTGCGGTTCCCAGGATGATTGAGACAGCTCTCACTGCTGCATTAATGCCTCTCAAAGCTTCTATTGATGCCCTCACGGCGAGGATAGAGGTGCGTAAGAGAGGCCAGAGAGCTACTTATGAGGTGACAACCTTAAAGGCCGCAATGCGGAGTTGAAGAAAGATGTGGACCAGCTGAAGTCCACTAATATGTCTCTAATTTTGGGACTGTGGAGTTCCCAGATGACCCGAACACACATATTCCAGCCCATTCTGATTTGCATCCGACTACCACCGAAGATAAGGTTAGAGCTAATGATGCGGCTGCAGAGTCCGAGGCTGAGACTGATGGGGAGCAGCTTGTTGTTCAGGATGAGACTGTTTTTGAGGGCCTGACTGACTTGGAGAAAGCGATGGTAGATTGAGTTGTTCAGGCCTCCTTGAGGGAAATTTCTATGGCAAGCTCCAGTGGAGCCAACGCTAACGAGACACTAGGCACTGATGCCCACATTTGTACTTCATAACTGAATTTAAACACGTACCGCTCCCTGTGGATTTAACCCAACTCTTCGTTGGATTTTATACTGCTTGACGATAGTTTGCACCTAGAATTGGATGAGGTGTGCTTGAAACGTTAATCACACGACCCAGGAGTACCCCCTAGATGTAACATGGCATATAGAACCCTGAAGGACTCCATATAAGCCACTTAGCATATAATAACATAAAGTACTAGAATAGTAAAGAGTAAAACAACATTTATGTCCAGAAAGAGTTATTAAAGAAAAACGAAAGTCTAACTCATGTCTCAACATAGCCATATATTACAATACAATGAAAGTGGACCTAGCCCATACATCATGTTCAAAAAGGAAATAATAAATTAAAACTACAATAAGGAAAGTCCATCCTCGAACCGGGAGGACTCACCAAGCTCGGAAAGAGTCAAAGTCCAAGCTCTAGACACATGAATGGAAACCCTGCCTGTTAGACCCAACATTTGGGGAAAATATAGGCAAGAGAATGTGTTAGTACAAAAATGCACAAAGTATGATAACTATGCATAAAAAAAACATTTAAAACATGCTAAGAAGGACAAGTCATTTCATGACATGCAATTTGACAAATAAAATATAATATAAGAGGGTTAGAAAACACAAGTCAAAACATTATGGTCAATGCAAGCTAAATCATCTTTAAGTCTTTGAACACATGAGAGATACTTTTTTAAGTAACCTTAGTTCATTAGTCATCTTGTTGTGGGAGAATTAGCCTTAACCAGCATAGAGACCATGTGAGCTAAAACATGATCACGCGGTGTCTCCCACACCGTAAAGGGTTGTTCTACTTGCCTAAGGTAGAACCATGAACATCTAGCTTAAGTGGATCCACTAGCTAATCAACCTATGGGGCACATAGTTTAAGGGAAAAGGAGATTGCTACTAGAAACCCAGCCTCTACTAACGGGAGAGATTCCATCTCATCAGAATTCTTCTAGAATCACGGCCTCTACAAATGGGAGAGCTTCCATCCCAATGTCAATATCCACTCTGTGTTAAGCATAATTCCAACAGAATAGTATTTTCTTACTTATTCTCATTATCCATGTAAAGACATGTCATCTTGCCAATCCAAGCTAGTTCATTAGGATAGCTCTTATTCATTGATTCAATTAGGTGAGAATAGTCTTTCAACCAAAGAATCCTTTCTATGTGAGCAAACCTTTAACATCATGGTTGTAAGTGTTTTATGAAAATAATCTTTCAACAACACAACAACAACATTGGCACTTAAAGTATTTACATAAGTTTCATAAGATCATGCATAACTCATATTTTTCCCTTCCAAGGTTCAAAACAACTTTCAATCACCAAGTATAGAGTTCTAACATTAGATAGAGATTTTATCATGAATTCAAGTAATTCTATTACTTCATGCTTTAGATCATAAAATTCCTCTTTCATAACCAACACCCAACCCTAGGAGATCACAATTTTGAAAACATGGGAGTTTGCATGGGTTCATAGGGGAAACATCATAAAAGCATTGTAAATCATCAATTCATGCATATTTAGACATACTTAAATCATTATAATCAACAATCAAGAGAACCCATGGTGTTTGAAGAAAACCCTAGCTAATATGGGAATTCTACTATTTGAAATAGAGGAATTTCGGGACTCCATGGGTGGAAGGAACCCATTGATAAAAGCTATCATACATCAAGTTCAATTGCTTATCTTCAATGGAGAATTTGGATCCTTAGCTTCAAACCCTAGTTGAATCTTCTTCTTCTTCAAGTTCTAGAGAGTATTGGAGAGGAGGTTTTTGTTTTCTTCTGGCATTTTGGAAGAATGAATTAAGTGGGGTGAATTTGGGGTTAGAAAGGCTTATATAGGGGTTCTAAATATAGGTAAAACGACATAGTATAGGAACTAATTAATTAGGAAAAGACCCAACTACCCCTAAGTTAAGCTACCAGCTGCCACCGTTCTACCGATCGACGGACCGTGGATAGACCTACTGTCCGTCCTGGTGAACCGTGGTTGGTGGTCATAGACTCTGGCCTTGACCTACGGTCACTGGACCATAAGGCGTGGACCGACCTACGGTTCGTAGGTCCCTCCATGGTCAATGCTTGGGACAATTTCTGAGTGACCAACGACAAACCCAGTCGACGGGCCGTGGTCTGACCCATGGACCGTCCTGGTGGACCGCTAATCAAGATCAAAGAGATGTATTTTGGGGCTCCAACCATGGACCACACCTACGGTCCGTGGTCCACTCCACGGGTCGTGGGTGGCCGGCGTGGATTGGCTGTTGCACACCTGGAAACTTGCTTTATGCTATTTTTGAATACGGGGTGTTACAATATCTCCCCCTTGGGCTCATTCATCCTCAAATGAGATTTAAACTGGTTATAAGAGAGCATGAGAGGAACTAACAACCCAACCAACGATGCAATGCATACAACCAAGGAGGACCTATCGACTCCAAGCTAGGACACTCCCAAAACATCTCATAGGGTGACGTTAACTCTAACAACCCATCATGCATGCAATACTCAATGCATCACAAGGAAGTAGGAACTACACCTAACAACCCAATATGGATGAAAGTTTAAAATTTCTCATGTTCAAGGAGGTACTACCTTCTCCAAGCTAAAAACATGTTCAACACAATATCATGGAGCCTTTACGCAATTCATTCTCAAAAAGCATATGTAATGCTTGTTCAACAATCATCTCATGAAGTATTTAGGCAACTCCTAATCAATGCACAACAACATGAGGAAAGTAAATCATATAAGTCATTTCTTTCAAAACTTAAACTTTTTCATAAATATGCATAATCGTAAGGAAATCATAGGAAAACATAAATCACACATGACCCCCAATATATAAAACAACCCAAGAGGAACTCATTACCTCAAGCTGGGCAGGAGTAGAAGGAATGAGATGAGGATATCGGGACATCATATTGGTCTCGGCCTCCCAAGTAGCACCCTTAACTAAATGATTCCTCCATAACACTTTTACAGAAGCAACTTCCTTATTCCTTAACTTCTAAACTTGCCGATCCAAACTATCAACCGAAACTTCCTCATAAGAGAGGCTTTTATCAACTCCCAATCCTTCTAGGCAAATTATGGATGTCGGATCTCCCACACACGTCTTAAGCATAGAGACATAGAAAACCATATGCACCGATGCCAATTCATTTTTCAAATCTAACTCATAGGAAACCTTATTATAGAAAAATGTAAGTCTAACTCATGTCTCAACATAGCCATCTATTACAATACAATGAAAGTGGGCCTAGCCCATACATCATGTTCAAAAAGGAAATACAAAAGTGAAACTACAATAAGTAAAGTCCGTTCTCAAACCATGAGGACTCACCAATCTCGAAAAGAGTTAAAGTCCAAGCTCTAGCCACTAGAATGGAAACCCTGTCTGTCAGACCCTACATTTGGATAAAATGTAGTCAAGAGTGTGCGTTAGTCCAAAAATGCACTAAGTATGATAAATATGCATAAAACATTTAAAACATGTTAAGAAGGACAGTTCATTTCATGAAATGCAATTTGACAAATAAAACATAATATAAGAAGGTTAGAAAACACAAGTCAAAACATTGTGATCAATGCAAGCTAAATCATCTTTAAGTCTTTGAACACATGAGAGATACTTCTTTAAGTAACCTTAGTTCATTAGTCATCTTGTTGTGGGAGAATTAGCCTTAACTAACATAGAGACCATGTGAGCTGAAACATGATCACTCGGTGTCTCCCACACCAAAAAGGGTTGTTCTACTTGCCTAAGGTAGAACCATGAACATCTAGATTAAGTGGATCCACTAGATAATCAACCTATGGGGGCACATAGTTTAAGGGATAAGGAGATTGCTACTAGAAACTTGGCCTCTACTAACAGGAGAGCTTCCATCTCATGAGACTTCTTCTAGAAACTCGGCCTCTACTAACGGGAGAGCTTCTATACCAATGGCAATATCCACTCGGTGCTAAGCATAATTCCCAAGGAATAGTATTTTCTTACTTATTATCATTATCCATGAAAAGACATGTCATCTTGCCAATCCAAGCTAGTTCATTAGGATAGCTCATATTCATTGATTCAATTAGGTGAGAACAGTATTTCAACCTAAGAATCCTTTCTTTGTGAGAAAACCTTTTACATCATGGTTCTAAGTATTTTATGAGAATAATTTTTCAACAACAACAACAACATTGGCACTTCCCTCTCAAAGCACCCTTAAAGCATTTACATAAGTTTCATAAGATCATGCATAACTCATATTTTTCCCTTTCAGGTTCAAAACAACTTTCAATCACCAAGTATAGAGTTCTAACATTAGATAGAGATTTTATCATGAATTCAAGTAATTTTATTACTTCATGCTTTAGATCATAAAACTCCTCTTTCATAACCAACACCCAACCCTAGGAGATCACAATTTGGAAAACATGGGAGTTTGCATTGGTTCATAGGGGAAACATTATAAAAGCATTGTAAATCATCAATTCATGCATATTTAGACATAATTAAATCATTAGAATCAACAATCAAAAGAACCCATGGTGTTTTAAGAAAACCCTAGCTAATTGGGGAATTCTATTATTTGAAATAGAGAAATTTGGGGACTCCATGGGTGGAAGTAACTCATGGATGAAAGCTATCATACCTCAAGTCCAATTGCTTATCTTCAATGGTGAATTTGGATCCTTAGATTCAAACCCTAATTGAATCTTCTTCTTCTTCTTCAAAATCTAAAGAGAGAATATTTGAGTGGTGGTTTTGGTTTTCTTTTGGGATTTTGGAATAATGAAATAAGTAGGGTGAATTTGGGGTTATAAAGGCTTATATAGAGGTTAAAAATATAGGTAAAACGACATAGTATAGGAACTAACTAATTAGGAAAAGACCTAACTACCTTTAAGTTAAACTTACAGCTGCCACCGACCCATCGACCGATGGACCCAGTCGACTGACCATGGATGGACCTACGGTCTGTCCTGGTAAACCGTGGTTGGTGGTCAGATACTCTGGCCTTGACCTACGGCCATTGGACCACGGGTCGTCGACTGACCTACGGTCGATAGGTCCCTCCGTGGTCTATGCTTGGGACAATTTCGGAGTGACCAATGACGGACTCAATCGATGGGTCGTGGTCAGACCCACGGACCGTCCTAGTGGACGGTCGATCAAGATCAGAGAGATGTATTTTGGGGATCCAACCACGGACCACACTTACGGTCCGTGGTCCACTCTACGAGCCATGGGTGGCCGGCGTAGATTGGTTGCTTCAGCACTTGGAAAGTTGTTATATGCCCTTTTTGAATATGGGGTGTTACAAGTTGCATAAAGGTTCTTATTATTTTCTTTTAGATTCATTCTCTCTAGAAATTTACATTATTATAATTATTGCTTACCACTAGTTATGAGTAGTTAAACTCATAGGGCTATGGAACTTAGAGTAGGAAAGATGATAATAGATTGTTTATAAAAAAATATTTTCTCATGAAGGGGTGATCATAGTTTATTAAGGTTCTTTTGTACAGATTATTTTTTAATGATTGCAAACATTAAGAACTCTTCCATATTCTAACTTTTGAAAAAAGAAGTTAAGATTAGAAAAAATGATCATTAATAGGGGTTCGGACAAATAACTTGATATCAAACGAGGATAGTTGACCTGAGGCTTTAATTTTGATGGATAAATAAATTAATTAGACACCCAAGAACCAACAAGAATATAGAGTGATGTTATCTCAAGTGGGTCGAGACACTTTAGGAGACTCATAGTGTAACACCTTGAAAGTGGAAATGTTAAATAGGAAATGAAAAGTTGCAGAATTATTGTTGCATTGATTCCACCAGCCATTATATGGGCCATAGAAATTTGTATGGGTCGTGGGAACCATTCATGGTTATTGCCTGGAAAATCAAGAAAATGTCATGTCCCAGACGTCACTTTACGAGTCAACAGTACGACTCATAAATTGATTTATGAGTTGTAGTTGATCTCGTATATGGCTTTCAGACTTGAAGGGTTTTGGTACCTTGAGTTATATGATTAGGTTGTATGAATCATGCATTGATAGACGGCTCACGGTCAGCCTATCATATTTAACATTCAAAAAGTTGGTGTTTTCAGTAATCGGAATATGGCTTACCAGTACGGCCCATAGAAGGAAATATGATTCGTACCTGGCCATATGTGGTTCCAAGCCTGAAGGTCAAGGCCTAAGTTAGTACTCTAGTGTATGAGAGGTTCTACAGCTCTTGGTAATTTTGATGTATCGTGGTTCTTGGTTCGATTTCAACATCAGAAAATTGGGTTTTCCGGTAAAGTATTTGACGGACACATGGTACGGTCCGTGGTCTGATGTACGAACCATACATGTGTTCGTAGAGTGATATGGAATTTATTTTTTCAGGGTTATTTGGATCTTTTTCTACTTTTTAATTCTTAAACTATGTTGTCTCTAACTTATTTTGAAGACCTATAACTGATTTCTAGACTAAAACCCTTCCCATTCACTCTCATTTTCTTAAATGCCAAAATTCTTTCTCAAGTCCTCTTCTCCAAGCAAGCTAGGGTTTTAAGGATTCCAAGCCTCCATTAAAGATTTCCGTTAGGGCTTTGATCAAGGCATATGGGAAATTTGTCTAAGATTTCCTCTTCACACATTGAGTCCCAAACAAACCTCAAAATCTCTTTTATGATTCTACCCAAATTCTAGGGTTTTATGATTTTCTTATGGGTTCAATTGATTATAAGTTTATTCATCCTTATTGATCATATTATTCATAATTTTATCATATTTCAATGTTGTCAATGATATTTTTATGAACGCATACACTACAAATGTTTTATGATTATGAACTAAGGTATATTGATATGCATGCATTTTGGATTGAAGAATTTATGAATCAAGGATGCTTTTCGATAAATAATCAAGCATGTTTTATGTAATTGAATGCTTCTGAATCAAGTTATTCGCATTGTGAAATGTAATCATGATTTAGGTGTTTTAGATATATGTGTCTCTTCTGAGTATGATATGAAATCATGATTTAAGGAGTTATTCTTGTGATTATGAAGTTTATGAGTGATTTGGTATTACTAGATTATCACCATTTTAAAGTTTATGAATATGATATAATTATGCATATTTTCTATTGAGAGTTTACTTAGCACCGAGTTGACTTTGGGATGAAGGTTCACCCGTTAGTTGAAGTGAAGTTCTTTATAACAAATTCACTTGTCCTATAACTACCCCCATAGGATTTAGTCTTAATAGACTCTAGCTAGTGGATCCATCTAAACTCATGATTATAGTCCTTATCTTGGCAACTAGGACACTCTCATTTTGGTGTGGAAATAGTACGATGAATTCCATGTTATAACTCACATGGTTTATGTGGGTTAACGGTATCTCCCACAAAAATTTAAGATTTCCACAAAAGGTTTTGATTAAACTTATGATATGATTTTCAGAATATTGCATCGACATTGTACTATGTTTGATAAACTCAGCTTATCAGATCATGTCATATTTTACTTGGTCAAGTATTATCATGTTTTCAGATTTATCATGTTGTTATGCCTCTATTATGCATCTTTCTTAATTCTAGTACATTTCAAGTTCTAACTACATATATTTCTTGTGTCTATATTGTTTTATAATATAGGTTTTGGCACTCATCATCTAGATTTTGGTTAGCATAGATTCCATCTGCCTAGCACAACTTTGGTTAGTCCTTATGGTTCATGGACCTTGCCACTATATATATTTTATGTCTTTTTTTCATGACTCAAAGTACACTCTAGACGTGACATGGAAAATATGATCCTGAGAGGCCCTAAACAAGTCACTTGTCATAAGCACGACGTACAAAAAATACAATAAATGAGAATATGCACAATATAGGTCTCAACTCACAAGACGACATAAAAGATATCAAAAAAGTACACAAAAGAATACATTGACCATTATCTAAGTCTGACAGAAGCCTTCTATCCATAGATGTGACTAGGACAAACCCCTAAGTGACGAACAAAATCGGAAAATTGGAAAGACATTAAAGCAATAAAAGGGCATTTCCCTTAAATCATGAAGACTCACCAATCCAAGTAGTCAGTAGCTGAGCAATCCCGATTTAGCCACGTCCGATAAGAGGAGCATCAGTCCCTATATTATGAAACTATATAGGTACAATATGTATCAGTACTTTAAATGTACTCAATAGGAGAAATGCATAAAATGCAAATATGATAATATAGTGAACTTAAACATGACATGTATGAAAAAGTAAAACGTAGCAAAAGTTTTTGAAAAGAAATCATAAATCACAAACAAAGTTAATGCCAAGTGAAAACCATTGAAAAAGCTTTGATAAGACTTTTAAGAAAAACATAGTTCATTTGTGGGATATTTATTGTTAACCGATAATAAGGCCTTATGAGTTATATTATCGAATCTGGTGTAACCTTTACACCAAAAATGGGAAGTCTACTTATCAAGGTAAGAACTCTATATCATTCATTATTACTAAACTGGATCCACTAGCTAGGTCACATAAGATAATTATATGGAGGCACGTAGTTTGAAAATAGAGAATTGCTAGTAAAGACCAAATGTCACGAGCCTATTTTTCGAGGGCTCGTGGGACAGCAAATGAAGGCTTGCACAGCTCCTCGGATGCTCAGTCCTAACACAAACAAGCACTCAAACGTGCAGCAACAGTCCGCTAAAACAGCCAACGCGAAAGTAAATCGAGTAGCAAGCTTTTTGGGAGGCAAGTGCCAATTTTCTTGATATTTTTCTAAGTGTTCTCATACAAGTGAACCACTACCATCTATGTCTAAAAGCTGAAAAACTAAGCTAAAAAACGTTGGGGACAAGTTCCCCAAAATAAAGGACTACAAGAATGACTTTGCAAGGTCAAAGGTATGGTGGGACAAGGTGAAGTGTTCCTCAATTTAAGGCAGCCTTGTCCCTGCGGCTGGGGCCCCTTTTTGGCTGAAAATCATGGCTGCTACATGCTTCTCAAAGGTCTCCAAGTCACCTCCGAAAGCTGGAAAATAATCGATACGCCGTTTGGGACCCGCTGATGCGCAACTCTGATCTGTCTCGCCCCCGGAGCTGCTGGAATTTAATGTAGCTCCTTGTGGGGTGGTACACGCTCCCCCACCTGATTTGGCGACGACCCCGGCGCCACACAGCTGCAAATAAGAATGGACTTTGTCGCGGAATTGCCACAAGTCCTCGTACTTCTACCATGTTGCTTCCTCCGGTGCCGTTCCTTTCCAATGGACAAGGAACTGCGAGCTCGAATTGTTCCAGCCCTTGCCGCAAACCAACTGGTGATCAATAATTGCCTCGATTTGTTTGTCCACGGCTAGTGGAGTGATGAATATTTGAGCTCTACCGGCCTGCCCCCGACCCTTGTCTTCCATGTCTTTGAAATACGATTTCAATTGACTCGCATGAAAGACTGGATGTATCTTCAAGTGATGGGGCATGTCAACCCGATACGAGATTTTGCCAGCCTTGGCAATAATCTCGAAAGGACCTTCATAGCGGCAAATCAGACTTTGACTCACCCCACGCAGCGACTTGAATTGTCTAGGGTTCAGTTTCACCATAACTCGATCCCCAATTCGATAGTCGACTGGCCGTTGCTTCCGATCAGCAAATTTCTTCATCTTTCGGGTTGCCTTATCAAGATAAGATCGTGCAAGATCGACTTGTTCCTCCCAGTCTTTCGCCATGTGATAGGCACCCGGACTCTTCAGACCGGCATCGACGGGCAAGGATTGTGGCGTGTTGGGCTGCTGCCCGGTAGCCAACTCTAATGGACTTCTTCCCGTCGCCTCACTCCGCTGCAAATTATAGGAGAACTGGGCAGTGTCTAGCAACTTTGCCCAGTCTTTCTGATTGGCACTAACATAGTGTCGCAAATAGCACTCCAAGAGTGCGTTGATCCACTCCGTTTGTCCATCCGTTTGGGGATGAAAGCTAGTCGAAAAATGTAACTCTGACCCAAGTAAGCTGAATAACTCCCTCCAAAACGCACCAGTGAATCGAGGATCTCGATCACTAATAATGTGGTTGGGTATACCCTAATGCTTCACGACGTCTCGCAAGAATATACGGGCTTCCTCCTTGGCTTTGCAGCTGGCTGTCGTGGCAGTAAAGGTTGCGTATTTTGAGAAGCGATCAACAACGACCATGATGGTCCCGAACCCCTCCGAATTTGGTAAGCAAGTGATGAAATCCATGGTGACGCTGTCCCATGGTTTCTCAGCAATGGGCAGTGGCTCAAGTAGTCCTCCCGGCACCTTCGTTTCAACTTTTTCTTGTTGACAAACTAGACAAGTACGCACATAGACCTCAATGTCACTACTAGAAATAAGCTATTTACCAACTACAAATCCCGACTACAAATATGTAATCGGAAATCTGGAAAATTTTCCGACTACTTTAATCGGTACATTAAAATTTATATTATTTTAATTGTTTTAAAATTTTACCGATAATGATTTCGTCTACTGAAGTCGTAAGTTTTATGAAATAAAGTCAACAAAAGAATTGACTAGTGTTCCGATTACAGTAGTCGGTACTTTGTTAAAATAATTTTTTAAAAAAATTAATTGGCGACTACTGTAGTCGGCAATTTTACTATATTTTTTAATTAAATATTAATTTAATTTTTCGATTACAGTAAAGTAATAGTGAAGGTCCCTACTTCGATCCTAGGCATCAACATTTACTTTAAAAATATTTTTTTAGTTAGTAAATTCTGACCCATATATTGTAAAATTGTTTAATTAAGAGAAAATTG